>BMAW01039638.1:46006-80281 GCA_019974015.1 Nephila pilipes | reverse complement strand
ATTCGTTAAAATTATAATCCTTAACTGTACCTTAACTAGATCATCTATGCATATCTAATGAATGAGATCACCAAATTTATAACTATGAATAGGAAATGAATCTTTGCCTTCTAATGTCTTAATAACTAATGATATTAATAAGAAATTATTACATATTTTTTTTAAAAATTGGTATTATTAGATTCTTAATGAGAAAAGTTTTGTTAAATTTACTGATAGCTTTTTTGATATTTTTCGTAATTACTTTGCCACTTTTGTTGTAATGGGTGTAGTAAGATATTGTACAGCGATTTTTGGTGGACTTCTACTGTGAAACAGCATAGTAATCAGTACACCTTGCTTGTGCTATGCGATAGGATCAAGTTTAGAGTATATCAAACCACGGTTGAAGTTAGGAAAAAATAAAATTGAAATTTAGATGGGAAAGATGTCTTAGAACAAGTATTTTATTCGTAACTGTAATATATACGAATTTCTCCAAAGAAAAATTGCTGCAAAAGCATGTTAATCAACTGTTCCCTAGTGAGGAAATCATATCGAATCGCTAATTTGAATTTAGATTTCGATATCTTAGAGATAAGGATTTTGATCTTAGCGATTTAAAATGCAGTGTCTCTCCTTTGAATATTAAACATATGGATTATTAAGCACTGTTTGAAGAAGATACATCTCAAATACAAAATAAAAAAAGTTGCCAAACAATTAGAAATATCATCAAAAACAATTTTTAACATTTTACATGCGATAGGAAAAATTCAGAAGGCAGGAAGATGGGTGCCATATGCATTGAGCTAGTGGACCAAGAATAAGCACAATTTAAAGTACTAGAATTTGCTAAAAAGGAAACACAGAAAATTTTTCGTGTGCAAAATCGAGGCGGAGATGAAAAATGGTTGTTATTACAATGAGAAACGCCAAAAAAAGAAACACTAGGTCAATCTCGTCAAAGCAACAATAGCAACTCCGGGGTGACGACTTCATCTCTTCAAGAATAGAATAATTCTACATTGTTGGCATCCTAAAAATGCTTTACTGATTGTGGAAGAAGTTCATATTATATTGGAAGAGTTATTGAATTTGAACTTTAGAAATTATTCAGCCGAAGGAGAAATAGTAAAATCATCTTAATACTTAAATTTAAATAATTCGTGCATACGTTAAAATATATGCACAGATCCCATATACGAATGATTTAAATTAAACTAAATTGAAATTATTGCAAAGGATCAAAAATACAATGTATTCGGCTCACATCAAGTTATTAACTATATTAATTTTATGGGTTAATAAGTTAATTTGACTAACTTAAGTCATCCAAATTTTGAGAAACCAGATACTCACAGACTACGAACTAATTAGGGCTTTGTATTTAGTTAATTAGCTTACAAGCTATAAAAGTTTTGATGTATAACAGAAGTAAAAGTTTTGATTTGAGATAAGGAAAATAATAATTAAGTTAACGGAAGAGAGAACTTGAAACTGATGCAAGTAAGTTACAACTAATAGCTTGTAAGATTATAAGATTAGGTTGAAATACGACCTATTGTGAATTAAATCCGGCATTTAAATATATATAAAAAAAGAAAACGCTTTTCACCTTAGAACTTTGTTTACTCGTACAAATGACTTCGAAAAATGAACGCTGGCTTTTCGGAAGAAGAATATTTGATAAAATGGGATAAATCATTCTATTTAATTAAGACATTCTTAGTGTAAGGCAATAAAATGCTCGAACTCATGCATTTTTTAATTTTTCTGTTAAATTACAGAGGGTGATTTGCTGAATCCGTAGTGGCCTTATTTATGAGAATTCTATAAAAAAAGAGTGTTTGAAAGTTAAATTTTAAAATTATAGACACTCACGTCGTACAATAAAATAAATAAATGTATTTTGTGTTTTTTCAAATGTACTTTTTTAGGGGTTCGATACGTTGTTTTCAAAATATGATTTATACTCAGAGATATTATTTTCCTCATCATGAAAATAAGGCTATATGTTACACAGGGAACAATTTCCAAAAATTCTGATTAAGTTAAGGTATGACACAATATTTGTATAAAAATTTAAAATTTAAAAATATATTCTTTTAAAATTATAATTATGTGAATACATAGAATATTTTATTTATAAGATCTTTCTGAGTTTTTAAATTTAAAAATGTACTAATGATAAGTGCACGATTTACAAATGCAATTAAAACTATTAATTATTAATTGCTCATTCATAATTACCTATGTTTGTAATTGTGATTTCCTTTGAGTGAGCAGATACATAAATATAAATATACCTCAATGTTAAAATATGATTTCTACGCACATTGAGTTTAATTTAGAAAATTTGGATTACTTGGACTTAACACAAAATAAGCTCGTTTTTTCGAGTACGTCTCAGTTACTTAAAAGAATAGGAACAAAAATCAAAACAATTTTTAGCTTTGAAAATTGCTCATACATTAATATTATAAACATAGATATCTTAAATAAAGTAGTATATTCTATTATGCTACACATTTCTAATGAAATCTCTCCTGTCCCCCCATTTTTTTCTAGTATGAAATATGCTCTAAATTTAGTTTCCTATAGTATTATGCTAAATGGGATTTGAATTTACATATTAAAGCAAAAAACTACATATTAATGGAATTTTCAAAAAGTTAAACATTTCAGTATAATAAACATTCGCATGCATTACACCATCATAAATTTGCGCAAAACATTTTTGTGTTTGAAAACGTCTTACCTTTTTCGTTTAATTTCAATGACTTTTTCAGATGTTAGCCTTAACCAAAATAATAAGAGATCCTCACAAAATCATTAAAATAATTTCGAGTTTTTCTGAATCAGAAACCAATATTTATAAATCAAGAGAGTTATAAAAATTATTTTCAAAATGTAAGTTAATTTTAAAGGGCAGATAACTGGATGTACTTTGTCAAAAAAAAAAGTGAACCAACTGCAGAAAAATTTTAAAATTGTATCAAATTTTCTTTTATTGACTATATGAGATTCGGTATTATTTCCAGCACTTATTTACGCCTTGTATTGTGTAACAGTTAGAACAATTCTTTGTATCAATTTTTCACCCAATTACTGATAAGCGTGAAGCTTGACATTTTGCACAAATGCTCAGTTAGGATGACAATAAAATATTCGATTATAAAACTACAAATACACACACGCACACATATACATATATATACACAGATATATATATATATATATATATGTATATATACATACATATATATACACAGATACACACACACACACACACACACATATATAATGTTGTTACTATGCACATATAATTTTGGTTTAAGTGCGTCTTCGCAAAATGTCAAAGGCTCTGAATTTTTCGATTATGATTGATTTATAAATTATATATTTTTAAATGATTATTTAAAATTTCTTAAGTAATTATTTAAAATTATGTTACAGAGATCTTAATTCTTCAAAATTAAATATTTAGTTTTGTAATAATTTAAAATGAAGTGCAGGATTTTAAAAAAAATTATATACTTGTTTTAAATGTGTTGTTATCTGATTGTTTTCCATGCTGCATATTTATAAAAATGTACTGAAATATTCAGCAGGTTCTTATTTTATGAAAGAAAGAATTTACAATTAATGTCTTTTATGGGATTATTTAATTAAAATTATTATGTATTTATTTAAATTTTAGAAACTATGGGAAAATTAGTTTAATTAATTATTAGTTTTATTAATCGCAAGAAGAAATTATTAAAAGAATGGCGATCTATTCCTTTTTTTAAACTAACAAAAAATTACAAAATTCGGTAGCATTAGTAGAATTTATAGGTCTGTAGATATTTCTCTCTATTAAAATTTTACAAGTTCCCCTAGTTGTTATAATATCTCGTAATTAAAATTATTTTCACATTCTTCCTTTTATAATATAACTTTATAAAATAGATTTTAAGCATTCTATACTAACTTCTTTCATAGAAAGCAAACTTTATAGGGATAAAAGTTTTATTTTCTATGAGAAATTTGAAATTCAAAAGAGCTGATCTTTGCTTGCTCCTTGATATTATTTGACCCAGAATTTTTATTCTAAAACTTTTCTACTCTGTATTTAAATTCTATAACATTCTTTGAATACTATGTTGATCCTTTCTTCTTGAAAATACGTGTTCTTGTTTTCTGAATTTCTACTTTGCCCCAAAACATTGTTATAAAATAAACAAATAATTTATTGATTTTTTCGTTGATCTGAATATTTTATTAGAGAATTTGGATATTTAGTACATGAGCAAAATATTCAAAACATTCCATGACTAATCATAACATTCTATAAAAATTAATAAATATAGTACTGAAATAGATTTGATCTAAGAGAGAAATACACAATAAAATAAAACCATTTCACTTGAAGTATTTATTATAAATTAGAGATTAAAACTATACAAAACTTAAAAATTATTTTTTATGATAATTGTTTCAACATATTGCAGATTCTGATATTCAGTTTTACTTAATATTTTTTAATCAGGCAATTATATTGCAATATTATTTAACTCACTATTATAAAGAACACCACATTTACAGAATTTATTTTATTGTTTGCTAATATTAAAAGATCTTTCATAACCTCGTTTTTTATCCAAAATCTACAATTTTATGTAATTTCTTCCAATGGTTCTTCCTTTTATTAAAGAATAAACTTACGATAAGAAATCGCGGAGAATTTAGAGGCTGTATATTAGTTTAAAGAACTTAACTACTGATCACTTAACCCTAATTCTTAAGCAAATGGAAAATTATTTTCAATGGCGTGCACATAACAAGGAATATTCAAGGAAATAATTTGATATGCAATTTCCTATCAACTGACTTCAAATATATCTAGAGGTTAATTAGATTGTTCTTTTCCAAATTCAGTAAATCATTTGGATTTTATAATGAGGACATTTTTATTGAATTAATTAACCATGTTAGTTTTGTTAATTAATTATTTCATTCATCAATGTCTTGGTTTAGGGCTCTATAATTTATTGCGAGTGATACTGATTTTATCCAGCTACTATAAGTATTAATGAAGTGATTAGATGTGTCCTTCTCTTTTTTTTTGACGACTCTACCATTTATAATGCATAGGAAATTTTGTAAAATTTATACATCTGTAAAATACATTTTGTAAAATTTTATTATCTATTTATTCACAAATTCTATGAGTGTGTTAGAATCGTTAAATTAAAAAAAATACTCATTTCATTCATTGATAATTTACACACTAAAAAATTGAGAAATTAAAACCAGACAACATCTAGTAGATATTTTGTTGGATACTAAGACAATGAGACAGTGGATTGTGCAGCTAAATATACTATATCTCCTAGTATTCCATATTGCGATATAATGATATGCATTAAAGTTGCTATCCATAAATATTGGCAAGATCAATGGAATCTTGAATTTCATTATAAAAACGATTATGTAAAACCTACTATATTTATCAGGGATTCATTATCTTGTAGAAGATGGAACCTTATTTTAACATGTCTACGAATTAGACACGAGATTTACACTTAAACACCTGTTATTGCGAGTCAATTTCCTATACATTACCATTTTAGATGATCTCTGACTGTGAGACACATTTTAACATTTTAACTGAATGCTCAACTTTTAACTTTTGTAATGTTTGGCTACTGTTGGCGATGGGTTATAGAGCGTTTGGGCAGGCGTTGAACTTTCAGAGAGGTGTTATACAAAAAGCTACGATTTTAACGCAACACACCACACTTAATTGAGTGTTTTGTTTCTATTATTATGTTAAAACAAATATATATTCTATAAAAATATTCATATATTTATTACGAAGAAGAAAAAAAGATGAGCATTGCATCTACGTTTGATTTAAACATTTTAAATCATATACAACGTCTAAACAAATGTCTTACACTTTTTGCATAATATTGATTTTACTCCATATGTGTAACTCTCTTAAACTGCATTTGGTTATTTATTCTGAGCTTGAATTTTATATTGTTTTATTTAAAAAAAAATGATAACGTTCTCACCCTCAGTTTGGCAGAATATGTCCTGAGAGGATATAATGCCATTCAATTTCAAATAACCAAACAATTTGTTGACTATTGTACTGATCAAATCTTCAATCAAAGAAGAAGATTGAAGATTACTACAAATCTTCAATTGAAAAATGGAAGATATTTTGCAAACCTGAATAGTAAAACTAGTAAATATTTCAGAAGTTTTGAAAAACTAGTAAATATTTCAATTTAATTGCATATTAAGTATGTGAAAATTCTCTTCAATTAAACTGTAAATTTACTACTGTAATATATTTAATTTTTTAAAACTTAATAATTTAACTATTTCCGAACAATAACAATAATTACATTTTAAAAATATAATTATAGTTTCTGGTAAAGAAGAGAGAGAATCATCTGATTTTCTTGTCTTAAGATCTTCAAATTAGTTATTCTCGATTTGGTTTCTTCCTTTATATGTTTTGCCATCAAGCGAATTTTAAAATTATAAAGGATAGTTATTCTTTATATTTCTTATATTTCTTTAATTTATTTTTCATTCGATACAAAATCTATGCATAAAATTCAATCGGAAAACGATCTATATATGTTCTATATCATGTGTCATCAAAACAATTCAGGAAATTGTTTCAGCTTTTGAATTAATTTGATAAAAAGTTTATTTAAATATTTTCACTAACAGCTCTATATAGAAATACGAACATTCTTCCAATTTAATTTATAATTGTATTAATATATTATATTATGAAATTAATAAATATTGTAATCTAATATAATTTATTGCAAACTGTATGTGTTGTTGATAGTTTAATATTTTGTGATGCATACGAGCAGCAATATTTAGTAACAATATTTTTCAAAATACACTGTGTGTGCTGGCTCTCCAAAACGTAACACCAAAAAGGACAGCAAATATCAAAGCCTAATTTATAAAAGAAATAACATGCTTTAAAATGGCGAAATGATTAAAAACACAGTTTTCGGCGAAACGGAGTTGACGATGAAATCAGTACTGAGTGTTACGAACGCGGTTGGTAATAACCTCAGATACACGCCTCGAAATTGATTGAAAGAGGCTTTAGATGATTTACTGGCGTATGGTGGCCTATGCTCTCTCCACACGTTCGTATAATGTAGCTGTGGGTGTTATATTTCAAACTAGTGGATCTTCAACCATCAACCAGACGTATTCGATAGGAAATAGACGGAGAGAACAAGCAGGACAAGGCAACAAAGCGAAACAGTGGACGAAGAAGAAACCTTGAACAAAACACCGTGAACATAGAGCATAGAGCACCGTGAATGGTTAAGCTGAAATGAGACAGGATGTAAGCTCTGAAGATAAAGTAGAACGACTGGTTGGAAAATCACATATATTTAGCTCTGGCTGCTTACCGAGTGCAGGACCAGTATGAAGATGTTTTAGTCAACAATTAAGCAAACTCTCTTTATTATGTCTTCAAACCCTAATACGTCAATCGCGGTGCTGTAGGCCAGAAGAGCGATTAATATGTAAATGCTGTGTCATTCGGTTGTCCATGTCCGTCGTTAAATACACCATTGCAGACGTAAAGGTCTGTAATTTTGAGACGAAGTTAATGTCAGAAATGGGCGTTTTAAGGGCATTCCACTATGAAAACGAACATTGAATAGTTAAGTATGAACACCGATTGCTATGTAACAGACCGTATTCACTAAGACACGGTTCTTAATGTGGTTGAAGACAAGTATATAACAGGTATATTTTGCGTATGGTATATCACTATTCTACTCACTATATACCTGCCATCAAGTGTCTCTGTGTGATGAAGCGTCCAATTTGTGTTGTCGTTCAGTCGTTCCTTCCTTGCATCCATCTGTTACGGATCCACATTATTGTTGCTAGGTTACGTCTGACACGATCACTTATTTTGATAATCTGCATTCTCTAAACGCACCATTTCTGCCTCTATTGAATTCAGGAAAGGGCTTAATTGACGGATGCATTCCTTTTTTCGATGCAAATTGAAGATGCTCACGTAATAACGGTTTCAGTACGTAAAAATGACATTTGTTCTCCCGTCATATAGTGCTTTTTGGTAGTTCTACAGGAGTCCAAGATGCGCGTCTGTATGGAAAAAGTTATTATTTGGATATCTTATCGTAGGATACACACCGGGATGATTTCACGAGTTTTTGGGATACTTTATTCATGTTATTGCATTTTGAATGCCAGGAATGAAAACAGCTTTCAACTTTTGCGCAAATCTAAGGCTTTCAATATTTTTTTTTATAAAATTAAAGGAATACAAATTGTTCATATAGATATCTACGTGTGGTCAGATTTGAGATTTTATATTTTACATAGCATCTAAATTTCACTTCATGAAGGAACGTGCAAATTTAAATCACAGACAGGTAGCAAACACACGTATTTATACATGTCTTTTTATTTTACATATATTAATATCAAATATTTATAACTAATTTTGAACGGAATATTTCAGTGATATACAACATAATGCATATTTTTAAGTTAAAAAGCTTACTACTTTTTCATCAAACATACTTGAACAACCACACCTAGGGCTATAAAACCTTTTTCAAAAGATGAATAATTTTCTAAAAAAAATTTTTGTGTGTGAATGTGAATTATTCCATTATGTGAGTGGCATTTTCATTTCGCATTGTATAAGATTTTGATAAAGTTCGACTGATTTCTCAAAACCGTTCAGAAGCTGTGTGTATTAGGGGATATTTTAGTAATTTTGATAATAAGTGATTGATAAGTTTGAATCAAAATTATTATAGAGTTACAAAATGAATATTGCAATTCCGAAAATATTCAATCAACGAGGGTATTTCTTGAGATGATATAATTTTAATTTTTAAAATTTGTTTTCCATGTCATTCGAGGATATTTTTGGGTTACGTCAGATTGCTCAAAATTATCTCACGTCTTCATCTTAAAATTCTTATCCCGATTCCTTAATACTTTCAACATTATTATGTTCTTATATAAGAAATACTCTAGTAAAAATATTCTTAATATTTTTTTATGTGTAATTAATTTATTTTTAAAGGCATTAAGCGCTGAAAGAAATTGACAATTATTTCAGAAAGGCGAATATAAAGTGATTATCATCTACAAAATAGAAAGATTAAAAGTTCTTAAAGTTTAAACACAATTAAGAAACAAAGCGAAGTCCTTATATTACGCATATTTCACATAAAGGCGTTATTTTAATTCAGAATGTGATGCCATTAGATAAACAAGCGAGCAATCATAAAGCTATAATGACGAGTCCAATTGCTTTTCAGAATACTAGACAAGGACTTCAGGTTTCGAAAATCGTCTGTGCAATTAATGTCACGGGGAGTATAAAAATAAGACTGAAGTCATGACGTCACAATTAACGAGTAACGAATCCCATGCCGAAAAGGAAAGAACGAGACCATTAAGAGTTTTGACACGAGAGATGGCAACGGAAACCAATAAAGCACGTAGTCAGAGCACCTCGTGAATTGTGTTCTTTGACCAAACGACAGTTTTCTGTGGATTCCCACTAGAACAGAACGAGTCTAATTTTATTGCTTGTTCATTTCTTGAAGTGAAGTCATCTCAAGATAGAAAAGTCAAGTTACATTTCGTGTGGGGATGTTCATATATATATATATATATATATATATATATATATTTGTGGGTGTGTATTCAGACACATGATTCGTCAATAAATCTTTTAGATTTAAATGATGGTTGAAGGAAATTAAGGATTATAGCTTCTACGGTCATTTTGATTCCATGACTATAATGCTATTCCTATGGAATTTATACTAACACTCTGAAATCTATACAATTTTATCTATTTGAATGCTAACAAGTGCTTTCGGGAAAGCAAAAGTTAGTGAGGGTTTTTGTGGAATAACATTTTCTCCCCGAGTTTTGAAAATTGTTAGAACGTTTTTTTTATAACTGGAAAACACACAAACGAATGATTAAAATAGGGATAAAAATATTTTTAAAAACCATAGAAAACATGTAATTTTGCAAAAACCGTCAATATATTTTTTACTTTTTCTGATATACGTTTTTGCATTCAAATAGATAAAATAGCATAAACTTGAAGGCGGAAGAAAAAATTCTAGAGGATCAACAATACGTCCACAGAATCAAAATGGTTTGCACACGTGAGCCTTAAAACATTACTAGTGTCATATGATTATTGCAAAAAATTAAATTATGAATTAAACACGATATTTCTTTACTGGAACTAAAAACAAAATATAAGGATTTCTCGTGTATGCCAATATTAATCAAATCTAAAGCAAAATAGTTTGATGCACATTCAACCTAAAAGTTTAACAATTTTTCGAAAACAGTGAATGAATTTAATAGTTAACTCCTTCAGGACCGTAATCACGTAAACGTGGTAACGCTGTTTTCCCTTCGCGGCCCACAGTATAATATTTATGACGGGTGTTTGCGTGACACCGGGCTCATGATCATACTAGTGTGATTTCAAATTAGAACATCTTGTTTGAATTTTTAACGGCCATTAGATAGCGGTAGAAATCCGTTTTATTTTCAAATATCGTTCTACAGAGTGTTGACCTTCAATTCCCTCCTTTGTTTTCTGAATTTTGTTTTGCTTTTGCTGTTGGATCAGGGGAATTTCAAAATGTAAACAACTGTAATTGTTCGTTTCTTTTGGTCGGATTGCATATTTAAGGATTTTGATTTACTGCGCGCTGGGTTTTTCTTTATTTTTAAACGGAGTGGGGGGAAAATAATGAAATGTTTATTGGTTAGGGTTGGGAGTAGAGTTATCGTTCGCAAGATGATATTTTGTATGTTTTTGGAACAGTTTTATCTTTGCTATCATTTCGAAAATATTGAATTATCCGAGTGAAAAGTCAAGGAGACAATGTGTTGAGTGCAAAAAAGGTTCCTTCAAAGAAAAAAAACTCCGCAAGCTGACATTTTATACATGCAAAATATGCAATGTAGGGCTATGTCCTGAACAGTGTTTCGAAATGTATCATCAATTTCAAAGTTTTAAGTATTACTTAGTAAGTTAATTTAATTTATTTTATATTCTTTTGTATTTAGTTCTCTAATATTTTACCTATATTTTAAATACTTGTAAATTAAAAAAAAATTGTCTTTTGTAATGTCGTTATTTTCGTATCTTTATAATTTTTTTTTTTCAAAATGAATATAATTTCTTTAAAAATCGCAGATTTCTTTTTCATTTCACTAAAATTTAACTTCCGTATATTTAGATGTTATCAATGATAATAATATGTAAGTTTCAGCGTATTTAACTGCAGCGATGATTTGATACGAATTTTTATTTAAAATTAGGCTTAATGACTGAAATCACATGCTCCCGTGCGTGCTTACACTTTCAGAGAGCTCAGCCCTGGGAAAGCGGTTTTATTTCCTTTTGCTGGTCTTGAGCGGGTTAAACATTTTACCAGAGTTCTTAAATTTGCATTTGACTGATTGACTGAATGATTGTATGGGATATAGAGCAACAAAGTTTTTATCGTCCCTTTCAGATATTCAGTGATACATCGAAGCTTTGGAAATAAATTCAAGCGATTGATTTCCTGATTGCTAATTAAAATCTCAGTCGAGTAGTTAAGGTCGAGAATTCAAAATAATTGTTGTTTGTTTCTGTGGTGGTTTCAAATCCTAATTCCACTTAACACGTCGTGTAGCTTTGTTAATGCATGTTAATGCTGTTGAGGCTTCAAGTTCTCCGTTGATGGGGGTGTAGAATTTCAAAGAAAGGAGTACCAGCTAAGAAGTCACCATCATCACTTGACCAAGGTTAACCCTTTTGGGACGAACGCACCAAATGCGCATCACTCGCGATCATCATTTGCGGCAGAACGTACCGAATATGCATCTCTCTTGATCGTCTCTCACGGCTGAACGTACCAAGTACACATCTTGGGAGAAAGAGCTCGGGTGCCGAACGATGCGTATTCATATTCTAAGGTGGAGTGTTTTCTAAAAATCTCTAGATGGCGCCCTGTGTCCATTACTTTTGAACTGAATAGTCATTTTAAGATCTTGACCTTCAGTTTGTTCAGTCTGTCTTGATTCAGTATTTCGCTCACCAGCTGTTGAGGGGGGGAGGAGGGAAAGCTTAAAGTAAACAAACTGAACTCGAATCTTTAAACTTCCCCGTGATGTACATTCATGTTTCTGATTTTTCTCCATATACTTTTTTTACTGGTTTTTATTCTGTATTTTTTATTTTTGTCTTTTTAGAGGTTTACCGTAAGTACTGTTTGACTTTGTGTTTTTTTTTTTTTATGTATTTTGTTTACTTCCCTTTTTTTTATTTCAGAAAGCCTTGACTCCTTTTTATAATTGCGAGAAAGTGTTGTTTATCGGAAGAATATATTCATATGGTTGAAGTGCCAATTAATGATGGTAGTGTGATTAATTTTCTAAGAGCTTTGAAATGAATATTTTTAGTGATTCTCATGCGGACATTTTGTCAGAGGCGAGGAAAACAGGACTTAGCGTTTATCGCTTCGAGAATTATCACACTCGGTCTTCGCATTAAGTTTTGTTACTTCTTGTATGTAGTCTTTATTGTAAATTTTTTTTATTAATTTTAACGTTTATTGATGTTTTTGTCAATAAAACTTTGGAATAATTTCAGTAGAGCTTCTGCAAATTATTTCCCAAAATAAACACTTCTTTATATATATATTTCTGTAAATTAAAGGAAAAAAAATTATTAAAAATAGTACTTATAAAATATATAACAACTTAAGTAATAATGTAAAAGTTTACCATAAATTATAAGATTAGGAAGAAAACTTTTTTTTGTGATTTTTTTTTACTTAAGTTAGGCTTAGGGAGGCAAAACCCCTGCCCGTAAGACAGATCCTTACGATTCTCCTCCGTCCTCAAGAAACGGCCTGAGCCAAGACGTGCCTTCCCGAAAAAATTAAGCGTTCCAAGGCCCCGTTGACAATATCTCTCGTATTGCTTGTAAGTGAAGAGATGATAAGCAATCAATCAAC
Organism: Nephila pilipes; assembly: GCA_019974015.1. Classification (NCBI taxonomy): domain Eukaryota; kingdom Metazoa; phylum Arthropoda; class Arachnida; order Araneae; family Nephilidae; genus Nephila; species Nephila pilipes. The sequence continues at coordinate 67,217 of BMAW01039638.1, read as the reverse complement.
CAAATAATATTAATGTAACGGAAGCAGCACGAAGGCTATTGACTACGGACCTCGTCATTTTGAACTTCAATCAAGTGAAGAATTAAGTTTATACTCTATTCAAAAAACTTCAAAAAATTAGTTCAAATATATGAATTTATTTCAAGAACTTAGTCATCAATGAATTTAAGTTACATAGAGATTTTAACATTTTTCATATTTACGTTCATTCCTCTATTTATACATTTATTTACATATTCTCATATTTAATATGAAAAATATTACTTTTTAGTCTCAATTTCTTTTAGTGAAAACTAATCTGTTTAATAACAGTGCTCAAACAACTTTTGCTGAAAAATTATACAATTACAATACGGTCTGTTTATTTGAATAATATACACATTTGTAATAATACCTTTCCGAGTCATTTCATTCCCTTTGCACTTAATACCCCTTCCTTCTTAGTTCAGAAAATCCTTAAGAGGCAAAGAGCCATTATTTATTCATTATAACATGAAGTACGAGTACCGCCTTTCGAAGTCAAACAACTGTTGTCATGTATGGCGGATCTTAACTGCTGAAGTGTTATTACCCATTTCCATTGTGCACTTAATCCCTTGAAAGAGAAACACGAGATATTAAATATGTACCTAATATTAAAAAAATAAGAGATTAAGAATGGAAGTTTTGAGCTTTTGAAGAATATCATTCTTTTATTTAAATCTTCAGCATATGTCAAATGAATTAAATGTCATGGCTAAAGGAAAGGATTTATATCTTATTGTTGAACTATTTTCATTTAATGTTTTCCGTAGCAACTTTCCAACTTTAATGTATTGCAGCTTAAAAATGGGTTTACGTTTAAAATATTTGAAAAATTAAAAATATAAGTAAACATTGTTGCAGGATTTAATGAGCCTTCAAGATACTTATCGTAACAGGTTTGGCAACATTCAAATTTCGCAACCAGTTTATTTGTCAGAATTTCTGTAGTTGTTTCCGGCATTGATTCACAATGGATTTCGTCGATATAGGCAATGTTTAAGTTAAAATAGATTTAGCTCATAGTCGCAGTAATACAAAATTATTTAAGTCATAAACATGGAATTGTTAAAATATTTTCCGTGGGACTTGATTGGAACATGTGTAAATATTTAAAAATACGCTAAAGGCAGAGTAAAATACGGAATTAGAATGTAGGTGTTAAATGAAACTTGCATTTGTTTGTGACTAAAAATAAAACCACGCAATAAAAATCTGATTAATATTAGAAAAAAATGTATTTAATTTTCTGAGAATAAAAAAATGTCACACATTATAAGATCATATGGATATGTTTCGGTAAATATTATTTCTACCGAAGACGAATAAAGGAAACGAAGTAAAAAATTTCCAAAAAAGGCTATTATAATCAGGAAGTCGCTTAGAAATACGATAAAAAGTTTAAATGTGCATACCATTATACTCCCAAATTCATTAAAATTGCAATAATGGTATTCACTTAATTACAACCATTGGGAGTCCATTTGTTAACCGTGTGAAAAAAAAGTTAACACACAGCTTCGTAATTATAATTTTTTTAAACAAACTATTCAAACCTTTCCATTAAAAGAAGCTACAAAATGAGAGGAAAAGTCATTAAAGTTTATTTTCATACTTCATAATATCCGGTTTCTTTATTTCCTGTTTTTACATTTTTTTATATTCAAAATTTTTAAACATAAAAGAGAAATTTTATGGGGGTTATGAAGGGAAACTTGTTCAGTTTCAGATTCAGGTTAAAATCAGAGTAAAGAGAACATTATTTTTTCAAAGAAGAAGGAAGGAAATTCGGAAGTTTACCTTTAAACATATGTTAGCTATTAAGCTGTGCTTAAATCCTTAAATAAATTTCGTTTTTAGTTCTGTGTAGTTTCCTTCCGATCGATGCTGGAAGCATAAGGGGATTCAACGAGTAATAGTTTTGGTAGTACGAAGACTGAATAAGAGCTGTTGATATATATTTAATATATATATATTACATTTCGTTTGTGTTACATATAATAAAAATAACGCTAATCCACTTATAATAAAACAGAATTAACAATCTTTTTCTGGGGAAACCTCATTTTTCTCCCTGGCATATTTTTACGAACTTAGGATAACCCTTCCCTGCATCGGATATCTTATGAAAGAAAAGAAACATTGAGGGACATATCATGAGTCAGCCAAAGGATGATTAAGTAATGACCCTTAACCTTGGCGATAAAGTTGGCGACATTAGTTAAAAATATAAAGTTTTCGAAGATACTGGAGTGAAGTTGATATCACCACGGGGAATAAGGTTACATTCTTTTCCTGAATATTCCCATGTGGCGTCATACCTGGTCGGTAGAGGTATAAATACCCTGAAAGTCTCAGTCTGGGGGATGAGTTTTTCTTGAGTCTGTTTCTGTTGCGGAGAACGATAGGGTTATCGATTTGAATCAATCGGCATTTAGGAATAAAGTGTGCCGGGTGAATTTGAGGAGAAGCAGCGCGTAACTGCCAAGAGAAGGAGAAGCCGGTCTTGGAAGAACATAACATTACTGCAGAGGTATGTCCGTAATAAGAACTGGTGAGCTGAATGTTACTGATATAACTGTGATTGTTCTTAAAAGTGCCATTTGTTTCCTATATCTGTGTCACTATTCTGTATAAATATCGTGCATTTGTTTGTGCTGTTATTGCCCAAGGTCTGCTGCCTGTGTGTCGTCTGGAAGATTTATGGGATAAGCTTCATTTTTTATTAAACTCTGTGTTGGACTGATTTCATTTCTTCACACCCTGGGACTTTCGTAAAAATATGTAATCGACGATCCCCCATTTTTTTTTGTGGACACCTGTTACGTCAGACGCACAATTTCACTCTATATATTTTCAACACAGCTTAGACACTTTGCATGTCTAAAATGTTCCCGAATATTTCAGTAAAATAAATTATTAATTTCTGTAACTGAATGCCTCGTTATGATGAATATCAACAGTAATAATAACATTGTCAGGATATATCGCATGCACACTCTACCATACACTGCTTATTGAAACAAAGCGAATTTTTTTATCGTCTTGACGGGTCACATGAAACTCTTTACTGACCATTGTTTGTGCACCCATGGTCTATTACAAAGTAATTGTAGAGTAATGACATTTGGATCCTTAAAAGAGGCACAAACATATATATATATATATATATAACAACGTAAAACCTGTGACAGTATTAAATTGCATTATTTCCATTTTTTTCTCGTTTTCTCGATACCTTACTCTAATTTCATTTATCGTTTCCTGTACATTGTAACATGAACTATTTGCTAACTTTCCCTTCAGGAACTATTTTCTGGTTTAATATGTAAGTTTACAGACAAATAAAATGTGATTACGCAAATTAAGAAAATTTTAGAATTGTAGGGAACATATATAATCAAGTCATACAGTAGCGACAGATACTCGACTTTGAGGAAAGAAAAGTTTCGGCAATAAACCAATCGTGTCAAGAGGAAGATTTTAGTAATAGAAAGAAAAGAATAGTATTAAGGCTGTGAATATGAATGAGAATTACTTGCATGTCCATGGGATCTATAAGCATTAGGACCCAATTATTGTCTGGATGAAGTTTTCTCCATTATGGATTAACATCCATATCTTGGAAGATTTAATTATTATATTATGGATTAAAATCCATATCCGTATCTTGGAAGAGTAATATTCGATATATTGTAGAAGTTGTGACCATCCGCGTTGAAGGACAATTAAATAGTAGAAAGCATTATCCGTTTTAGGAAAACATCAAATAAAAAGGCTTGAAAAGTAATTTACATCATTCTTGAACTGCTTTTGTGTAACTATTTTAATCTATTTATATTTATTAAGCTGAATACTATAGGTTTGCGATTAAAATAATTCTTAAGATGGCAGATAATTGAATTTAGGACAGGTGATATCAGATATTCTGTGTTACAAAACTCGTCTGTTAACACAGATATGATACATTTTAAAAAGTATTTCTGTAGTATTTTTCTAATGTTATTTGTTACATCTAATTGCAATTCTCTTAAACATTTTTGTTAGTTTAATGAATTATTTAATATAATAATTTTACTGTTATGATTTTGATTCTACTGTAATATTTTTAAAAACTGCTTTTTATTTCACTTAATTGTTTTCTTAATGTTTTCTGATTTATTGTATACTGAACATTTTACTTTTTGCTGTACATACAGGTGGGTATTTAAATAATGGAAACACGACAAAAGAATATAAAAATTGTTATTTAATTATTTAAAGGGTGGTCTGAATGTGTGATGGCCTGAATACGTCTGGGAATAGAGTTGTACAAATCAAGTATGATGATTAAAGGAATATTAGGAAATTGTTCATAAAGATATGGGGAAACTTCAAAACAGACGATGATGGTGGATAATGGCTGTAAACTCGTTTTTCTAACGCTTACCAGAGTGCTCAATAATATTGAATTCCAGGGATTAAGATGGCCAGGGGAAATGTGTAACTTTATCTTCATGTTCCACATACCGTGTCTGAAAAGGTCCAGGTGTATGGATTGGACAATTATCATCTTGGAAGAAGCATCTCCTGATGGAAATATGCATCTTGTTAGCTAAAATGTTACACATAAACCGCATCAGTTACTCAGCCTTATAGAAGTATGATAGAGCCCACAGAAAAACATAAGATCGCTGAACAAATCACAATAGACCCGACTCCATGCTTCATAGTTGGAACAAGGCAATCTAGATTATACACTTGCAAAAGTGTTCTTCAGAAGTGAACTGTTGTGCAAAGTAATGAAAACAATGATTCATCCAATCATATTATTTTGTTTCATATCTTTTGACCAGTTCTTATGATCGTATTACCATTTTAAAAAAAGTATTGGATTCACATCTGCTACAAGTGGATTAGAAATAGCTATTTCGTCATAGATTTGATGTTTGTGCAGTTGTCTTCTAACGGCAATCTTTCATAAAGGAATCTATAGATAATATTAATAATAGTGTCCAAATTTTCATCGTTGTTTATTCACCAATACATCAAATCTATTGGGATGTCATTCTGAAAACTAATGCAGGATGTACCAGCATCAGGTTGACAAACTTCTAGGAGGGTTTGGCTGCACCTAGTCGAATGATGCATCAGAAATGCGTTACTGTAGTGGAGGATACCATTTGATATTTCATTTAGCTCCCGAATGTGATGACGGAGACGTACAATGCTTTTAAACTCAAGAATTTCTGATGAGATGTATTCTCAGCCGTTGTTTTTATCCAAGCTTTCAGCAGTTACTATCAGAGAGAGGTTATTTACATGCATCCCTCATGAACGAACTGTTTGGACTTCGGACATTGAGATTGTCCTAGATTTGGTACAAGGCACAACGAGCAGGAATATGGGAGTTTTAGTGTACAATGTTGGAATTTCTCGCTGCAGTGTTCGGAAGATTCTGCGGGAAAGCAATATTCATCCACGCTATTTTACCTTAAGTGTAGTTGACTTTGATTATTCTTACTTTTTCTATGTTCATTGAATATATATCAAAAAATTAAGACTAGTTATAATTTCTATGTCAAGAAACATCCTCCATTTATTGTCATTATAGTACGTATTTACTTAAAATCTGCTTTGACCTCGCAACCAATTCTCTAGAAATGCATTCGGAGTTAAGATAACTGTTTGCTGAAAGCATACGGTTGTATAAGTAGTTCTCTATAAATATATTTAAAAAAGAAATTGTTACATGTATAACGCGAAAAAAAACAGTCTCAAAAATAGTCATTATCTCTATTTATTAATACTTGTCCTAGATGAAAGAGGATAAAAATTTACAATAATTAAATATTAACAAAACTATTAGAGAAATTGACAAGTTTTATACACATAATGTGTTCCATATGAGTACATCATTATACAGTCTTACTTAAGTAAACGTTAATTTATCTAGCAGTTTTAGAAATTAATATCATAAAATAATATTCAAAGAGTTTCTCTATGAATATTTATGATTAAAATTCTGAGATGCAAGAAGTTGAAATAATTTTAAATTAATAAATAAATCTCATAGTTTGATAAGAAGAAACGATAATTTATTCGCAGAGAAATTAATTCTTGTTTTTTAATTCTGTTACCCACATACATTTTTCCATTGAGAAATAACAAAAATGCATATTTACTTCAAAAACATTCCGTTAACAAATTAAATCTGCCTAATTTTAAATAAATAAAAATATTTTGAAAAGTTAAGAAATTGTAAACTAAGATCGTATAGATCTTAAATTATTATTTTCATTATATATTCTTACTTTTGAAAAATCAAATAAATAAATAATAAAATTTACTTTTGCACAACCATATTAACAGTTATAAAAAAGACAAATATTTCATTAAAAGGTTTTTTAAGAATTGTTTATAATAAATTAAAAAAATTAACTGTAATAAATATAATAACATGTACTCCATATAAAAAGCTTGATAAAGCTACTTCACAAATTTCTTGAGGAAACTAAATATTTGAAGTACACATAAAAATGAATATATAACATCTGTTACAGAGAATATATTTTTTAACGTTATATTATATTTATTACATTTATATTCTTATAATAATTTCTTTCCTCGATTATGCATTTGAAATTTTTTTATAAACTGAGATAAATAATTAAAATAAGTTTTTTTTATTTGTATAAAACACAAAACTATGATAAAACAAAAAATAATTATTAGCATTATTTATATGTCTGTTAATAACAAATTGAACTTTAATGAGTATATAATGCATACTCTATATTAAAAAAAAATTAATTTCAGAAATTCATAAGTGATTTAAAGAAACTAATTATTTGAAAAGCTAAGAGAAATAAAGAAAAAAAATTATTATAGAACAATATTTCTTTTTTATTATATATTTTTATATTCATATTCTCTAGGTAAATATTTTTCCCCAAATACACGTTACAAATTCCTCATTAAATGAAACAAATTAACATATATTTAAAAAATATAAATATTTAATTATCCGTATACAGCAAAATATCCCAACAAGCGAAAAAAATGGTTTTTTAACAAATATTTGTTGATATAAGCAAATTCAAAAGTTTAATATAAATGTGGTATAAATATTCTAAATATTGGTTATTTTAAGTTAAATCATATTATAATATACTTAAATACGAGTCATGGATGTATTTCGGTTTATGGTACCTTCAATATCTCTCTTGATAATAGTTTTTCGGGTTTGTTAAGTTATAATTTGCTCTAATATTTGTTTCTTTCATCAATACTTGCCAAAAATTTAATTAACCACGTGTACAAAAATATAAAAGGAGTCTGTAATCTTTTTTCAGCTGATTCAGAACCCCTTTTTGATTAAAATATAAAAAAAGGCGAAAAAATGTTTTTCTATCTGAAGTAATTTTTATGGCAGATTTCTTATCGAATTTATTGTGTTCTCATCAGCTTAAAATGTTCAAATGGAAAGTGTATTTGTTGAACCTATATGCATTCATCGATTCTTTTGTTCTTTATAACAGGTCAATTGAAAAGTCCCCGGCCGGACACATAGATGGCTCTACTAGAATTAAATCCATATGTTTTTTAGTTAGCCCTAACCCTCAAAAGATGCGTATTGAATTTGACAGCTGTCGGATCATTAGTTTGTCAATTATAGCATTTTGAGTGAAGCAACTTTTGTTATTGTGAAAAAAATGGATAAAAAGGAATTTCGCGTGTTGATAAAATATTACTTTTTGAAGGGAAAAAATACAGTTGAAGCAAAAACTTGGCTTGATGCCAAGTTTCCGGACACTGCTCCAGGAAAATCAACGATCACGGATTGGTATGCTAAATTTAGACGTGGTGAAATGAGCACCGAAGACGGTGAACGCAGTGGACGCCCAAAAGAAGTTGTTACCGACAAAAACATTAAAAAAATCCACAAAATGATTTTGAATGACCGTAAATTGAAATTGAATGAAATACAGACACTCTAAAGATATCAACTGAACGTGTACATCATATCATTCACGAATATTCGGGTATGAGAAAGCTCTGTGCAAAGTGGGTGCCGCACAATCTCACTTTTGACCAAAAACAACGACGAGTTGATGATTCGGAGCAGTGTTTGAAGATGATCAAGCGTAAAAAACCCGAGTTTTTGCGTCGATTTGTGACAATGGATGAAACATGGCTCCATCATTTCACTCCGAAGTCCAATCGACAGTCATCCGAGTGGACTGCACTTGATGAACCCGCTACAAAGCGTGGGAAAACGCAACAGTCGGCTGGCAAGGTTATGGCGTCTGTATTTTGGGATGCGCATGGAATAATTTTCATTGATTACCTTGATAAAGGAAGGACCATCAACAGCGACTATTACATAGCGTTATTGGACCGTTTGAAGGACGAAATCGCCGAAAAACGGACGCATTTGAAGAAAAAAAAATGCTGCTTCACCAAAACAATGCACCGTGTCACAACTCAGTGAAAACGATGGAAAAAATCCATGAATTGGGCATCGAATTGCTTCCTCATCCACCGTTTTCTCCAGATCTGGCCCCCAGCGACTATTTCCTGTTCTCAGATCTCAAAAGAATGCTCGCTGGGAAGAAGTTTTCATCGAATGAAGAGGTGATCGCCGAAACTGAGGCCTATTTTGAAGCAAAGGACAGATCGCACTACAAAAATGGTATCGAAAAGTTGGAGGGTCGCTATAATCAGTGCATCACCCTTGAAGGGAATTATGTTGAATAAAAAAAAACTAATTTTGCCAAAAAAATTTGTTTTACTATGGTAGGCCGGGGACTTTTCAATTGATCTGTTATATTGAAAGAAACAAAAAGAACTATTCAAACGATTTTCAATTAAATAAATATCGAATACTTAAACCGCATACAATAACACTTCGAGAAATGCTGTTTTAAATCAAACTTAATTTACATAAATAGTAGACAATATTTTAAAAGTTGATAATGAGTCTAAAACGAATTACCGATATTTTAAAATAAAAAGGATATGCACATTAAGTTTTTTTTTTTTTTTTTAAATCTGGCCAGGCTTGAATGATCGAATAATGATTAGTCCATAATATACACAGGAACAGTAACATAATTGCTCAAAAGTATATACAACACTTTACTCGCATAACATTCCGAAATTATACCAATGCAAATCTTTAAAGTTTATAATGCACTTCTTAATAGCTAGACAAATAAATAGTTGAAAATATTTAATTGATTGGTTTTGTGACAAATAAAAAATATTCCATTGATTCTTCTAAAAAATAATAAGAAGCTGGTGCATATTTATAGTTAAAAAATTCTGATTATGCTAGAATAATCGAATCCTGATTAATCAATACAGATACACCAAAATAAAAATATATACGACTCACTATGATGTCCTGAAATTACACTAATGAAAAAAATACCAAAGCGTCTGATGCCTTTCCTAATGACTAATCAAATGATATAAGCAGAAACACAATTTTCGTTAAAAAATCATGAGCATTTATTCTTTAACGGAAAATGATTCTGGTACTTCAAAGGTCACACAAATTAGTGCTTGTTAGATTGAATAAATCAAACGAAATCTTTTTCAAGTAACAAACCTCTGATTGTATTACTAAGACTAATTAATTCACCATACGGATTCCTTTTCCATCCTGAAATGAAGTATTGTTTGTATCGCATTGATTTGTTTTAATCAACAGCGTTGCTGTCTGTGTTTATTCTTATCTTTGCTTTATGGAGTTTCATTTTTATGCATTAATTCATTTGCTGCATAAACATTTGTGACTTTAGCAAAATGGAACCTGATTTTCAAATTGAAGGGGATGCTTTTTTATTGGTATGATATATTCTCCCTAAATGAAGCATCAAAAGAAGATTAATTTGTTTATCATGATAAATCAGAATAATGATAACAAGTGAAAGTAATTACACATCATGTATACAATGATTTCAAAGAGAGAAGAGAAAATTTGTCTTCAATGGTCTTAGGAACAAAAATGGAACAGCTTGTGTTAAAATAAATTTTAGTTTTCATTAGAATACTGTTTTGGATTAGAAAACTATTCAATGGAGGAATTATAATTTTTTTTTTCATTTTTTTAATTTTTCCTGCTACTTTAATTAAAATAATATTATTATTCATTATAAAATAACAATTCAAATTTGTGCACTTATTGAAACTAACATTTATTTAAATAGAGAATTTTAAAAAAAGTGTTTATAAATTAGAATATATCAGTAGATCTAACGAAATTTTAATGGAAAAGTAACATTTATCACTTTATGGAAGACGTAGAGTCCACAGATACATATATATATATATATATATATATATATATATATATATATATATATATATATATATATATATATATATATATATATATATATATTTCTTATATAATAATGCAATAAAAATTCTTTCATTATTTGTTCCGGCTGGTAAAAGAAACTATCCTCAAAAAAAAAAAAGAGTTAAAAAATGTCCTATACAAAATTTTGTATAGAACAGATTTTGCAACCAATGTTACTTTTCTAAACAATTATTAAATTATTCAATTAAATATTAGAGTTAAAGCAAACAATAACATTTTGAAAAGAACAATAATATTACCTTACGAAATTATAATTAAAGCAAATGATTAATTATTAAATTTAATATATTTTAAGCTATATGTAATAATGTTTGTCATGAAATGGATCAAGCCACAAAAATTTCACGCTTAAGTTTGAAAAGGGGTTGGGAGATCAATTTATACATTACCAAAAACAATAGCTCCTTTGGTGGTTAATACACATTTAGTTAGAAATTCTATTTGATAACTTTCTGAAAAGATCTTTTCGTAGCAGATTAGTGTTATACTTTTTGTTAAGTTGTTATTATGTGTACTTATTTAAAACTGTTTTCACAGCATAAATGTGCTAAGAAATCGTTCAAAATTGTAACTTGATGTTTCGAATTATGGATGATTGTTTGTTGAATTAGTTTTCTGTTTCAGAATCTTATAGTTGTGAATTATAGCTCTAGATGTTATGTCACAGGAGTCATTTCGTCAAACTGAATTTTTTGCTAATTAAATCTTTGGAAATTATATTAATTCATTTCTATCCCTGCAACAACATAAAATAGCTACTGTATTCCTCATTGCAGCTGGGTTATATGTAATAATATTTATACCTATTATTTGTAATAATATTTTAAATCAATTGAAATAATTTACATAGACAAATTCAATTTTAATAAACTGTGTTCTGGTCTCACGGTCCATTTGAAACATTTCACAGCCCAACTAAGCATTCTTCATTTTAAATGGTGAATTAAAATAAAATAATAATTTTTTTGATTGAAAATAAAGCATTTTAAATGTTAGAGTCATTCTGAAGAATTTATTGGAAAAATGACTCTTTTTATAAAGCTGTAATTTACGGAAAAATTAAGTTTATATTATGAGTTTTAGTCATAAGTATAAATTATATGAGGAACTAATCAATGAAATTGCTACGAATTCCTATCAATTGCAATCCAAATACTTCAGATTTTTTATTTATTACTTCTACATAACATTATGCTGGTTATAGGATTTTACAGTAAATTTATAAATATTTTTATTACTAGTCCTTTTGACTGAAATCTATTGTATCATTATATATTCCTTTTAATGACTTTAAAAATTATAATTACTCCCAATGAGCTATTTTAAGATAAGTAATACTTTTTCTAAATCTACTCGTTTGCATAAAGTCGTTTATGTGTCTATTTATAATAATTACATAAGAAAATAAAACATAAATTATCGATAAATTACTATAATTATAATATAATGATTAAATTAGAACGTTTCTGTGTTTTTAAATGTTAATAATGATTCTTGCGTATGTGATATTAAATTTATTAAATTTTTAATATAGTAATCTTTAAACACATTTGAAATATAATACATTTTATATAAAAACTCCAATTAAATTTATAAAATAATATTAATTTTATTTTTCTTAGTTTAACCTTATGTTACCCAGACACTAACACATCCATATACATGAAAAAAAAAGCATTAAAAGTGAATCAACCCTCTAATATTATCACAGGAGACAAACTTTTGAGATTTTTTTTGTCAGAAAAAAGTGAGGGCTAAAACGCTGCAATGTCAGAATAAAATCTTTATTGAATTAATGATAAAATGAATTATTTATGCGTCTAAAAAGAAAAAAAAAACGCTTAGTGTACTTTTCGGATGAAATATAGTCCATACAAGAATATATTCTTGTTACACAGCTAAGAAGTCGAGAGCCGGTAAAAAAAAGTAAAAGTAAGAAAATAACTCCTTTTTCGGACCTGAAAACGTGAACTACAATACTTAAAATCTCCAGAGAAAGAACACAAAAAGTAAAGTAGTCCAGAATGGAAAGTATAAAAAAAATCTACAATCTCATTTTCACTCAATTTTTATAGGGATCGGTCCTTTTTTTTCTTCTGGATCTTCCTTTAAAAGATTCTCTTTAAGCATCTCTGAGAACTTTTAAAGCAGCCAGAGAAAGATGATGTCAAGCGCAGTTTCTTAGAATTTTTAAAAATAGAACATATCAAGGAACAGTCTTATAATACATCTTGGAATCTGGAACAAGTAGAAAATTCATTTTCCTCCCATTTTGTCGAAATTGTAAAAATTTGGGAGAAATTCAATTTATATTTCTTATCTAAAATGCGAGTATTTAAAAGCAGATAGAAGAAGAATGTCAGGCTCAGTGTCGTAGAATTTAAAAATGGAAAATGTTTTGTAACAGTCGAAAGAAGGAAATTACTATTTCGAGAAAAATACAATATTCATTCTTTTCACATCTTATTTGGAATTGTGACTGTTTGGAGGGGGGAAAAACTATATTTCGCGTATAAAATGAGGTTACTACTGAAAAATATTTCATACATTTACATCTGATTAACAGAAGTGGTTCAAAAAGAAGTGTTACTCATTTTAATTTATAATTCTAATGCAAAAATTGTATGCGAATGAATTTAAAAATATCAAAAAGAATGTATATGATAAGAATATACAAAATGTTAATATAAAATAGGGAAATCAAACATGCAACTCAAATGAAAATATTCTTCGTATTATGATAATTTTTATTTTTTATTTTTAAATAAGATTATTAAGTCAAAAACTGAATGATTGATTAACTGTTTTTATTAATGTCGCACTAGAAGCAACATGAGGGGTATTGGATTCGGTCCCCGTAATTTTGAATCTGGTAAAATGACGAGGATCTGAGATGGCCCCTCACTTTCCAAACTTACACACCAGGGCAACGGGAGGATTTAGAACTTCGACGTTTTTAACGTACATCAGTGCCAGATACACGGCCGATCTTTTGTGGCAAAAGGGCTTGAACTCCTGCAAGGCCGTGACCTTGACCATTAGGCTGTATTGGTTACATATCATGTACTACATTTCCCAGATTAAAGAATATATTTCTAAAATCAATTTGTGCTTATTATGAAAAACGAATTTAACTTATGTTAATGAAAGTAATATTCATAATGACCTAGTTTCCGATACCCTAATTGAATGATGTTCGAAAATTATTGTTTCTAGGTATAAAAATATATTTAAAAAAACTTTTTAAATTTCAATTTAAAAAATAAAACAGCGTGCATTATAAAATGAATCGTAACCATAAAACTTATTTTAGAATTTTCAAAATTAAGTCTTATTATTCTGAGGAAGAACATATTCGAATAATATTCAGATTGAAAGAGAATCTCAATTAGAAACACAACTAAACCTATATAACATTTCGTTTTTGTACATTACATTACCTATGAAAGGCTTATAAAGTACTTTAGATAATGACAAATAATCCGCGAAGCATTTTATTGACTCAAAGTACGAAGTCCTATTTAACAAACATTTGAAGATTGTCCATGGGTCATAGATTTAGATCATTATTAACACAAATTACCTTTCATTAAATCGAATGGTCGTTACATTTCTTCTTTTGGAAGATGTAACAGCAATATACGAGCAAAACATAGCAATCTAAAAGCATTGAAGAATGAGTAGGCTTATTACTAATGTACTTTAAAGTCCATTAAAAACGAAATGTGACCAAGTTGATAGTTTATATGATATAATTACAGTGAGAAACTGTTCATAGTCAGTTCTATAATGTTCTTCGAAATTTGTAAAATTCATAGCAGATCCATGATGGCTGGATTGTAAAATTTAATTATCATCTATTAAGGGAAAAAATAGATACTTTATATAAAAACGTGGATAATGTTTCTTCTTGAAGCTTATTTCTTTGGTATAGCAATAGAAATTTATAAAACATTCTTTAATATAATATTAACTTTGCGCCCGTTAATGTCTTTTTTAAAGTTATGTTCCCCTTGAAAAATATTTTAAAGTAGAAAAAAAAAAATGGAATGTGATTCAGAAGCAGATTTTTAAAAACAAGTTTATCTTTTAATATTAATAATAAAATCATTATATATCGAATTCAAAAATTTTTACGTATTGATATTGTTAAGAAAACACAAAATGTTATGTTTGATACGACCTTTATTGCAAAATGAACTTTATTAATGGAATTCACTATTATATAATTAATAATTCGATATAAAAACCAACGTTTTTAAAAACACCGTTTTCATATGGTGGCAAAGTTTATTAGAGAAAATTATTGAAATATTAGTTAAAACTGTTAGTTATTTTTAACTTTAAAATTTACTTAAAAAGAGACATTTGTGTGTGTGAGAGTATTAAAAAATTCATAATACTCATAAAATCAAAGCATGCATTTGAAAGTTTGTAAGTCATTCTATCAAAAAAGAATGGGAACCAGAATTCAAAAAAAAATTTTGTGATAAGACTTGGCGCCAAATATTGGAAACTTTCTTTCTTGCGAATGATTACTGACAAAAAGTCAGCAACCCTTACTATCTCGGAGATAGTAAAGGGGAGATAGTATCTCCCCTTTGTGAGTACAAAAGGTTTACGATACTTCATGCTGCGTGGGAAGTGCCCGGTACTCCCAGAGGGGGAAATAAATTTTTTCCTCAATCCTAAAAGCGCCGAGAGGAAAGAATATTTTGACTTATTAAAATTATTGAATTAGTTAAAACTTGTCGCAAACGTCTAAATATTGCACTGTTAGGCGAGTACGAACGATTCCCAAAATTTCAAAGCTCTAGCTTGATGGGAAGTTGGTTAAATTAACGATCGAAAATTTGATGACACACACACACACACACACTCTCTCTCACACACACACACACACACCAAGTGAAATTCAGAAAAACGTTGTAAAAAGACAACTTCGGCACACAATTGAACAATTTATACTTACATTTCCATAGCAAAAATTTATTATAGTAATAAGAGAACATCATTTTGATGCTTGGGAAAAAATAAATCTCATTTTGTAAAAAATTAGAAGACAATTAAAAAATAATCAAAAAAACGAAAAAAATCATTAAGCAACTAAAATGAGGTGAGGAAAATTAAAAGAATTCATACCAAAAGTTCCATATAAAATTTATTAAAATCAGGACTCAACATAAACAACGCCGATCGAAGGTTCGCGATCATGAGCACTAGGCTACCATTGACATAATGATCACAATTCAAGATAACTTTCTTATTCGATAATATTGAAATGAATATAAAATAATATATGAAACACCCTTTCATACCTAATAATATAATAACTATTTCTGCTGAGAGTGATTGCTTTTATTGTAAGAAGTCCATGTGACACTGAGCATAAATACATATGTTTTCTGAGAAATTCCCATGCCAAGTAGAATAAAAATGTTGAAAAAGTTAAGTGCGTTTAAGAGGAGAAACAACAAAAGCACTGTTTGACATTTGAAGCTCACGAAACTCACTTTGATTTTTCTCAACTGTTTTCTGAAAGAAAAGGTTTTATAGAAATAAGAGATTCTTGAAGTTTTGTTTTTCCTTTATTGATAATTTTTACTTTATTTAGCATCGGAAACTTTCAATTTTGTATTTTGTAACGTTGAACTAATTGCGAGTCTTACCTTAACTAATATTGGGCTTATTTCTTGATTTTGAATATACATTTATAGCTCCTATCCAATGAAATGAAATGTGATCCAAGCAAATCAGATGAAGACCAGAGCTGCAATGAATCTATCTGAGGATAGTGATATGTAAGCAACACAAAATTGAAAGAAATAATGGATAGTTAATAGTGAGCAGTCTTTAGATGATTGTATGTTAAAAATTGAAGTGATTTGCAGTAGCTGCTCTTCTGTTATTATGTGCAGTTAAAATGATTTCTGATTACACTTAGTAATTGAAGATGTCTCAAACTTCAGTACTTCAGACGACGCTTACTAAAAAAAGATTCATGCACGTTGAGGAAATGTAAAAGCAAGGAGTTAGCCGTTCATTAAAGTAATTATTAATAAAATGATTTAGTTCTCTTCTGACATCTTTTCATTAAATTGTGATTAGTACTATTGAAATTATTGGGTATGTCAACCAAAAGAAATTATGAAGGAGACTTTAAGAATTATTTGAAATTGAATACTAATTTATCAGTCTTCTTTGACTCCAGCGAGAATTTTGTAATACACATTTTTCTGTTTGTAATTGAATTGCTGAAATTTTAACAAGGAACCTAGACTTTTCTTCTTAAGTGTTACAAAAAGAAATGATGATTATGGTTATGATAATTTTTGGTTAAATGCATAACAGTGACACAAAATACATCAGAAAAATTCATTTATTCTATTTGAATTTAAAACAATTTTTGAAAGAGTTTCTTGATTATATTATGTCTGGGATACTTATAAAGTAAAAAACTAAATTAATTGAAATGTTTCCAAAAAGTCAAATATAGAACTCATAATAATGACAAAGAAAATTTAGAAAAGTATGATCACTTTTCAAAAATAACCGTCCTCCCAGAATAATGGTGTTTAGTATAGATTAGGAAGAGAAAACTTTATGCGTATTAATATGTAATAGTATTTTAATGAAAATAGTTTTAATAAGTATTCAAATACCCACTTAATACAACTGTTACGTTTTCGTAGAATACTGTGTTAACCGTTTTATATGAAGCAAAGAACTAAAAGAAAATAAAGGAAGCTAATCTCCCACACATCGGAAAAAGCATGCTAAAACAGTTATATATATATAACTCTTATTGATTGTAAATTTTTCATTTACTAAACCTTTCGTAGTCCTTGCAGATTCCTTGTTTGTGTATAATTGTTTATATTGCCGAAGAAATACATATTTGGGCGTTGCAGATTTGACCTTGTACATGCTGAGCTACGACTTAATGATGATAATATTAAAAATTTATTTACTATACCTTATCTTTTATTTTATTCTTTACGTTTACTGAGAAAATGTGGATATTCAATCAGCCTTAACGGGAAGGAATCCAAAATTATTCTTTATGATGGTTATCGATACCTCAGTAAAAATTCATAAATGAAATCAATTTGGTAAATCAGGGAAGTGATTAATTGTTATACTCTATTTTCTAATGGAAATTTTGATTGATAATATCTTGCATCCAAAGACAGTGCTTTTACTGTTTTTCACATGAATTACATTAGCCACATAAGGAATAATCTCCATTGTTTTTGATGGAACTTTGTTCTCGGTATTCGGAAATTTCCAGGAGCGTTTATGGTTGATAAAGTGTAAATCATATGAATGATAGTTAACGTAAAATTTTGTATATATCTCAAATAAAGATTCAGTGATTTCTCATAACTTTCCAAAAATGCTAAAGTTTTTTTTTTTTTCCGTCCTGAAAAATAGTTCAATTCTGAATAATGGTTTTTTAAGTAGTTTATCTATTTAGAAGTTTCCAAAGATAACCGGGCACTAAATATACTAAAAAAAATTTCATTCAGAGTTTAAAAAAATACTAAGTATTTGATTATTCAGATGCAATGCTGCCAACATATACTTAAGTTGCGAAGACTTTAATAGTAAAAAAATAAATAAACAAAACATATCCTAGCAATTATTATATGATTACAAGTGCATTAATTTATTAATGTTTTGACTATCATATAATATATATAGATATATAATGTTTTAACTCAATTCCCATTAATTTCTCACTTAAATAATTTAATTTACTAAATTTGCCCATTCTCTCTTTTAAACGATAATGTTCATTCGTATTTCCTGATACAATTCCTTATTCTTTTTAATTAATTCAATCACGTGTTCTAATAAATTGCTGACACAGCTCTCTTCCCATCGGAACAGATCTGTGGGGGTGATCCCTACCAGACTTTAGATCTATACTTATCTTCCTTGGAAGTCCCTCCATTCAGACCTTCTGGTCTCTGACGTTTAATTGAATCGCAAAACAGAGCGAAAAACGCGCTCTTCTTATGCTTCTCTCCTCTTCATACTGCTCCTCTCTTATGCTCGTCCTCTCTCTGATGATCATTTGCGATTTGTATGATAATTTCGCTTCGGCCTTTGGTGGCCGAAGTCCGACTAAGGTCTGCTACAATATGGAAATAAAAGTGTTTCGGCCATGTATGGAATGTTTCATTAATATTGAACAAACTTTAAAGTAAATACGTTACATTTTGTCGACAGGGTCGTTACATATTACTTGAAACGTATAAAGAAATTTAATTAAAAATATATGAATCGTGTGTCAATTTTACCATCAATTTTTCTATGCATTTGTTTTGAAGTGGATCTCTTTACTTTAGAAGTATATTTAGACAGAAACTCTTGTCTAAATTTGAAACAATAAATTATATTCAATACAAAATTTGAAAATAAAGTAATACAAATATTTAAATACCTTGTAAATATAAGTAAAAGTGAGTATCATAATCAGTAATTACCTTTCATATTCGTAAGTGTTTTTCAGTATTGGCAGGATCATAGTCAAAGCAATTATGTTTTCTATATTAATTCTAAAAAGAAATGAAAAAAAAAATTACTAAATTAAAATAGGAAAACATAAACAGATTATATATATAAATTCATATTGTATGTAATATTATGTACTAACAAAACAATTAGAAGAGTTTGTGAGCTCCATTGGAAAAAATCATATATTCGACTTCCATATTTAGTAAACGGGAAATTATAAAGATTAATTTAATATAAAAATTTTAAGATAATACATATTTGCCAGTGACTCATAAATAACTTATTTTTTCCATAGAGGGAATAACAAATTCAATAATTTTTCTAAATCGATGCCGATGATGCAACACACACACACACACACACACACACACACACACACACACTTCTGTTTGTAAAATACGATTGTGTCTGGAAATTATCATCCATAGGAGACTATAAAATAGTCTTTACTTTGTAAAATGTAAAGATATTTGGTTGGTTCATGCTTTAATTATTATGTCATAAATTCTTTGTGGTATATTATCCACTATCTTACAAAATTCAATCCTTAGTGTTTTGTTCCCATCCAAGTCTTAGGGATATTTTTGTCAATTCTCCTTAAAGTGTTAAATCACCTTGACCTCTTGCATTTCAAATTATTCCAAAAGTGTTCAATGTTGTTGATACCCGAAGATTATGGAGAACACTCAGGAGATCTACACCATTTTTTCAGCCAATTTTTAATTGTAGTACATTTATGCAATGTTGCATTGTCTTACTGAAGTTTAATCTCGGCCATGTCTGCTTCTCAAAAAGTCTGAGAAACCAATGAAAACAAAGACATTTTGAGATACATTTATGTACCGAATAGAATTCCCCCCTCCTCTTTATAAATTACGCCCAAGCTATTGGCCGCCTGTCATCCCCAATCATAATACATTCCTGAAGATATTCTTCTCAGACCTTTTGCCTCACATATATCACGCAACATGTTTTAAATATATACATATATATATATATATATATATATTTACAATGTCTGTGTTTGAAACTAAAATATTTCTCATATCGTTTCTGTTCATAAATTATTCATCATATCCAAAGCTTTTCTTAATAATGTTTGCAAAGACTGATAGATTTTGAGGCAATCAAATAATATTACATTCAAAAAATTCTGAGCATATAATCTTGAATAATAACATATTGAATTTTCTAACAATAAACTCAACTTGTTAGGTAACACTCAATCAAATAAAGAAATGTTTGAATTTTAAAGTTAAAGACTTATTTTCTCTTGTGAGAATATTTGTAGGAATAAAAAAGTTTAGTAAATATCTTTCTTTTTCTTTTTATAATTCAAAAATAATTCTAAATTTTAATTGATTTTACATAAAATGTTTCTATAATATACAATTTTGATCGATGTTTTTAATAAACATGAGATAATGTATGAATGATCATTATATCGTAACTCTCAAATTTAAATACTTTATATAGCTAAAAAGAGACGGATTGGAATGTAAATTTATAAACTATTAAGAATTTTGATTAGTTAAGCAATTCTAATTTATTTGAAGAAAATTTTACTTTCAATTTAAATATTTTGAGTACAATATATCTTAAGTATTTAACAAATGTAAATATTAAAATGAATGAGAAAAAAAAGCTTACTTTCTTGGAAAAGAGAAAGAAACTTTGTTTATAATAAATAGAAAATAAAACTTTATTGTTTAAAAAGTTTTCTGTCTTGGTCTTTTCTAATTTTATTGCATTTTTCAAATGCTTTGGAAGTGATTGGAAAAATACAAATTTACATGTTTACATAAAATAGAGAATGTTTACTATTTAGATTCGTCATTTTCATTCTTGATTATGTATCAATATTTGAAGACTAGTATTTCCTTGTTATAGCATTTTTTAAAATGAGCCGGATAAGACCAAACTTCAGATTTGTTTCAAAACATTCAATTTTTAAACATTCCTTCCATTATCACTATATTAATATCATGCTGATTTCTTCTAAATCAAATTCATATATTTTTTTAAATGATGCGAAATGAAAATGTTACGTTTTAGTTGAAAAAAAAGCTTTAAAAAAATTCTTCACTATTAAAGTTAGAAAAATATCATACTGAATTTCAATATGTTAGGTGAAGCTGAAATTCACCGAAATATCTGCAAAAATATAGTTAAGCCCTCAAAACAGCAAAAAACAATCAAAGTGAATACTGAATTAGCCACAAAGTAGTAATTGTAGCTTCCAGTCACAGACTCCATATAAGCAATTACTATAGAAAAATGAATACAGCAATGCAA
>BMAW01039638.1:0-37125 GCA_019974015.1 Nephila pilipes | reverse complement strand
TTTACTGTGGGAATTTAAAACCAAAAAGAATTCCGTGAGCTATACGTATGAGCAAAATTTCACCAATCATTTCAATTCAATGGATGTTGATAAAAGCGAGACACGAGCCCTCAAACTCCCCTTTTCCAAAGTCCGTTGTTGTTTGAGAATAATATAGAATTAAATTATTATTGGAATTTATCACGTGTATGCAAATTTTCTGTACGATCGGATGATAGAAAGTGGGTTGTAATTCCAGTTCTGAGTGCAAGGTCCGGGCACCAAGCCCTCTTTCTCCCTGACCGCATCTGCTTCAGCATACCATTGTATCATATTAAAACGTTTTTCTGAATTTCACTTGGTGTGTGTGTGTGTGTGTGTGTCATCAAATTTTCGATCGTTAATTTAACCAACTTCCCATCAAGCTAGAGCTTTGAAATTTTGAGAATCGTTCGTACTCGCCTAACAATGCAATATTTAGACGTTTGCGACAAGTTTTAACTCATATTTTCTTTAATAATGCAGTTTAGCCCAAACACTTGGCGCGATTTCAAAAATTTGCACCAAACTTGGCGTTTTTTTTTTTTTTTTTGGCTGAGCGTTAAATCAGTGAAACTGAACAGGGTAGCCACATTTGGCAAAATACTGCCAAATAATTCTTGTCGCCAAGGGTAAACCTTTTCTGAATTCTGGTTCCCATTTTTTTTTAATAAAATGACTTACAAACTTTCAAATGCATGTTTTGATTTTATGAGTATTATGAATTTCTTAATATGCTCACAAATGTATCTTTTTAAGTAAATTTTAAAGTTAAAAATAACTAACAGTTTTAACTAATATTTCAATAATTTTCTTTAATATACTTTGCTACCATATAAAAACGTTATTTTTAAAAACGTTGGTTTTTATATCGAATTATTGCCATCTGATTTATTCATGAATGCAAAATTTCTGCTGGGTCGGATGATAGGAATCGTGTTAAAATTCGAATACAAATTTTGAACGGAAAGACATACTATATACATTTGTACAGAAGAAGTTAAATAAAAGCTTGTTATAAAAGGGAAAAAACATACGCTGGTAGCAGTTAAAATACTGTCATAAGCTGTAGACTGTGGGGCGGGTATTACTAAGTATTATATGATTCAACCATATCAAGCAGTAATTACTTTATAATTAAAAAGTTAAACCACGAAAATTAAGAAAAATCAGACATAACAAATAAGTTCAGTAAGGGAAGGGAAATTATAAAAATACCAAAAAAATATATAAACAATTAATAAAAATAATCAATTATAAATATATTAATTAGATAATTCAATAGCCTAAAAAAACTATAAAAATATACAGAAAAGATTAAGAATCTCCTTTAAAACACGTTATGCAAGAGCTAAGGAATTATATAAAAAGTGAAATAAAAAACATTTCCCCCCACTGAAGTAGACAGAGGATAAAAGACTGATCTCGTCATCTATATATACATTCAAGTAGAAAAAAAAATCAAATGATATATAAAATAATTATCAATCTAACTAATAAAAATTAATTATTTTAAAGATTTTTTTTTAAAATATAAATTATTAGGAGAATAAATAACAGAAATGTATTAAATAAAAATCATAAAAAATAAAATATTTTTAAAAATTGGAACTTTTTTAAGATCAAAACTAGAATATTTTTTTATATCTCGCCTTTTTTATATTTTAAATTGTTTTTTAGAAAATTTATAGAAATGATTGTTTGATTGGTTTTATTAACGTCGCACTAGAAGCAACACAGACGACAGACCTTGTAATTTCGAACCTCGGTCAAGTGATGAATACAACAGATCAGCTCTACAACCGCTCTCCTAACTTCCAGACCCCAACGTGGGAGGATTTTGAGCCTCAACAGATATGTGTATCATTCCAGGCTATACGGTGGATCTTATAGTGGCACAAGGCACGAAGCTATGATTCGACGAAAATGCCGGCCTTAAGTCCAGGCCATGATATCCAGGCTACTGAGGCCACGAAAAGTTATAGGAAACCTTGCTTGAAGGTAAATATTGTGAAATTCAACTAATATATCCCAGATGTCTAAAGAACTTGTAACTATGTTTTATTACGAAAGATGTAATTATATGAAAGATTTCTTAAAATTATGATTATGAAATTATTTCAGAGAAAAAAGATTCATTATTCACTAGAAGGTCAAAAGAAATTCCCCTTTTATCATAAGTACTAATATAAACTTTATTATCTACTATTTTTAAATTAATACCCAAGTACTCAATTTCAAGAACATTATTATTAGTTTGTATTAAATTTTAAAAAATGAGGATGAAAATATAATTAAGGTTTAACATGTGGGCCATAATTATTTTGAAAGAAAAATAACACGTCATCTGTATATATCTAACTAACATAAAATTATGATTATTATTTGTATAATTATGTTCATACTAGTGTGAATATATAATAATAAAATTATTTCTAATCATACATATACAAATTGCTAAATAAAAAACGTAATGTATATATATGTAACAAAAGTTAATTTATAATCAGGAAATCCAATGCTACAATGAAGAATTAGGTGTAAATAACTTGATTGTGTAAAACATCCAAAAATTAAGACTAGGAAACAAATACATGACCAAAAAAAATCAACAAAGATATCATAGTAATTCAAATCGCTATTTCAAGCTTAGAATTGATAAAGCGTAGTTGATACGTTAACAAGGTTCACCATCTCATTTCAGGAAAAATTACTGTATAACAATTTGGTTCCTCCACCCCCCTCAAAATTATGAAAATAATAAATAAGTTTAAACAACTCTAAATATTATTAATTCATATTGAAAACTTAGTTATTATTCTTAGTTAGGTATTAGAAAAATAGTTATATATATTTCTTTTTCAGAGTATTCTTCTCTGTGATAGGAATCTTCATTTCTGAATAACTAGGAATTAAATGCTAAACTTGGGAGACTTCTGCTCTGTTGAAGATGAAGTTCAAAATAGAAGAGTAGGGAATTTAATTAAAGCGTATTCGTAGTAATCAGAATAAGCGAAAGAGGACTTATTGGTTGCAAAGTCCTGAAAAAGAAAGGCCAAAAGGGTATTTGTGTCTAATGATTGGTTGGATAGGGTACATACACTAATACAACAAAATAAGTCTTATTGAGTTTCTCATTGAATGAGAATAATAGTACTAATTCACCTTGCCAGATAGTGTTAGGTATGTTATGTAGGACCCAATTAATTGGCCTAAGTGAGAAAGATCTTTTCATTTCCTTCCGGAGTTAGAATCATTTGGGAAAAGTTTCTAAACTTTTGCTTTCATTAATTAAGCATCAACGAAGAATACAGATTGTGAGGCATTAATTAATATTTCCTTATGGAAAATTAATTACTGTGATTCTAAGAAATGTATGGGTATATTTTGTCTTTGTGATCATGATTATGCACAAAAAGAACGAAAAGCGAAATTAAAAATGTTATTAAATTTTATTCCTAATATGTTTTTAAAATCTTATCTTTGTCAAAAGATTTTGATGAGTTATAATCGAATTTGCTTTCCTAGTTTTATTTAAAATTTAGACATCTTGTTAATGTGTTAGAAATTTTCTTATTGCATTTTTATCAACCAAAAATTTAAATATATTACAGAGTTTTTGTTTTGCTAATATTTGGTTAATAAAAGCTTTATGAAAGTTATTTTATCTTTACCAATTGCTATATATTTGTTAAGAAAACTACTAGCCAGCTAAATGTTTTTTTTTAAAAATATTTACATGTTTTTTAAGTAAAATAATTTGAAATTATTTAATAAATCCTTGTTGTTTAATTGTCCAAATTTTTCAATACATCATGAATCTCTCTGTGTCAAAGAATTTTTTTATAAGGAATAAATTTAAAGCAGAAAGAAGATTTAATATTTCAAAATATTAAATAATAAAGTTATGTTTTTCTGTGATGGGAATCCAATTAAAAAGGTTTCAAAAAATTCTTTACAGAAACTCAGCAACCTAACAGATATCTAGAGAAAATTTTAAGGACAACTTAAATAGGTTTCCTCAATATTTTATTGTAAGGAATGTATCTAAGAATTCTAACTAAAATATAGCTCCCTAAAATACGAATTATGTTCTCTCCTAGTTATCTTTCAATTTATGGTTTTCGCCTTTTGATAGTAAGCGTAATGTTAGGGTGGAATTTTTGAATCTCAAATAACACTACGCCATCTCCGAACGCTGATTCCGGAACATAATTCATAAAAAATATGACGTATATTTCAACGTAATGCCCTAATAGGACTTAAAAAGAGATTTTTAATACAATTTATACCACTCGTTGAGGCTTTAAATTACAGAACCGTTTCGTGAATGAATCAAGTTAAGGAATACCAGAGAAAAAAAAATCCAAAATATTTAATTCGAAATATTGTAATCACTTCGCATACTTGTGATTTAATAGAGTTGTTGCAATTTATTTTAGGTTATCAGTGTTGACTGGAAATGACTACATAATGTGATTATATTGTGTCACATATTGTACCAAGTGTGTAGTGTACAAAATTTGACTTTCTTTAATAGACAGCACATGCGCTTTCTCATATGGAAATCCTGCGTTAATTAATTCAATCTAATGTTTTTTATTCTTATTTATTTTATCAATAAGTTTTTGGTAAATTAATTTTTAAACTGGAATGAGATTAGGAAAATTGTTAAAAGTTTGTATTCTATTGTTCGAAATATGTTGCATAGTATATTGAGTTATTGTCAATTTTGAGATTTCGTTGCCTTGGAAAAGTCGCAAATAAAATATTGAAAACTGACTCAAAGATTTTCTCAAATATATTTATTAATGCAGTTTTGCTTCATTATTTATGAAGTTTTTACCATAATTTCTTTGATCGTAGTTGGGTTTGGTTCTATTAACGTCGCATTAGAAGCAACAAGACGGCTTTTGGCAACTGACCTCGTAATTTTGAACTTCGATCGAATGACGAGGACGTCGTTTGAAATGGTATCTTCTCTTCTCCTAACTTCCACACCACAGGAAGACTTTGGTCCCCGACAGATTTAACGGGCATCAGCTACGGCTACACGGTGGGTCTTAAGTGGCTTCAAGGTTCGAACCCAAGACTAAATGAAAAACCTTAATCAGGCTACCGCAGCCACTTCTTTCATCATAACGTTTCTAATTAAAAGTAAGATACCGCAATTATATTGTTTAACTTGTTAGAAAACGTAAGGAATTAATTAAGTTTTTATATGCAAATAGTGTAATAGTTGTATTATTGACGAGTATATAAATTTAATTTTTACTTATATTGCCTTTATATGTTTTAATAGCTGATATTTTAAGGTTAATTAATATTTAAAAAAATTACTTGTATCTCAGCAACTTTTGGGCGGTGTCTTATCAACTATGTGCAATGAAAAGCAGCATTTTATAAACTTTATATGAAGAACACCCCGAATTTGTTTAAAGTTTTTACAATGTATTTAATAATCAGTAAACATCGAAAAAGCAATTTTCCTGTGGTGATGAAATATCACTATTACCAGAGAGAGTAAAGTAATTTTTTGATATGAATACGAGAAAGCAAATGCAAGATAACAATATTTTTAATATCGTTTTAATCCATTTAAACTACAAATTCAATCACCATTGGTTTTTTTTTATTGATTGCTTGTTTATTTATGTATCACTGAGAAATAACACAGCAGCTTTTGATGAACTACATTATTAATTTGAGCATCGGTCAAGAGACGAGGACGAAACTTTTGCTGGCACATCCCTTTTTAAACTTCTTCACCACTCTATCGGCAGGACTTGGGATCTCAACCAGACATAAGCCATCGTGTAGCGGTATTAATGCAAGTTAAATCTGTCGAGGCTCCTAGTCCTGCAGTCAGGTTGGTGTGGAAGTTTGGAGAGGGAGGTCCCTGTTATTCGTCTCTTGATACAGATTCCAAATTACGAGCTCCATCTCCAATAGCCCTCGACTCAGTGAGACGTTAATAAATGATCACGATCACGTTTACTTAGAATTTAGTTTACATAAGCGCTTTGCGCAGCTTGCCCAGATTTGGCTCTGGTGCCATAAATTCTGTCACTTATTCACTCAGATTGGTCTTGGAGTTTATTTACTATCAAAAACAATTTATATGAGAAAACTAGATTGTGGAGCGACTGGGATGTAGATTAGTATTGATATGTATAGAGATAAAGATCTGTTAAAATATGAAGTAAAATTATACTGATATGATTAAATTAAATAAATCAGTTCTAAAAATACAGTGTAATTAAATATGAAATATAGTGCAAGTTTTTATCAAAGGTTCAATGTTGCAGTTACAACCTTGAAGGTGTGATATGAATACCAAAATACATACATTTTATGACTTGCAAAAGTGCGTGCCTTTTAAATCATTTTTACCAGCCATGTAATGAAGGGGAAAAAAGGAGGCTGGCTTTGTTTCAGACACATTTTTTTTCTACGTAGAGATAATATGAAATTGCACGCACCCATTAATATGTCTATAATTATGTGTTCTCATACTTCCAATGAGAGGGAAGCGTACGGAATGTTAATTATGTAATGTACCTATTTTACCAACTGTTAATATTGCTTATTATATCCTTCAACTTTTTATTAATTGAAGCATATTTATATGTTATTATTAAGCTCTTGTATATTTCCTCTCCAAAACAGAAGTAAAAATGAGGAGCAATTTTTAACATTAACCGTGTTAAATCTTTTTATTATCTTATGAAGATATATATAAAAATACTTGATGTCCAACACATTTATAATATTACCTTAATTAAATTAATGCATATGAAGAAAAATTTACATTCTAATTTTTATTTATTTTAATTAGTGATTCATTCAGCAATTAGGGAATTTAATCCAAATGAGCATTTTAATGTTTATCTGGAAAAAATTCTCCAAATTTTTTTCTTGTCTTATCCCCAATTCTCTATCGTACTCTCTTTGGATATGTTGCCAAAATAGCCTTATTTAATGCTTAAATAAATCCAATCGAATTCTTCTTACCAACACTATTGGTTTCTAGACCTTCGAACATCAAAGAATGAGGGATTGAGTTGCTAACCATTTGTCACTCCTATCTAGATTCACTCCAAAGGCACATTATTCAGCACATCCCTGTAATAGTTGTCTCACTTGTTAACTTCAACTCACAACCTTTATCATGTACTAAGCTATCGACTACTGGCGTTCACATTAAATTATCTGCCCAACTTATATATGCATCACATTAGTTACATACATATTACATTTTAAAATAGAATAAGTCACGTTTCATTCATTGGTATGGAATTTTCATTCAAAAACGTGCAAGCGATTTTTCTTTCCTTTCCTTTTGGTTTTCCGTAGAGATTTTGGAAAAAGTAGAATTATTCAAAATGATGATAATGCAGAGTAAAGTAGGCGTGCTTCCGAGCCGCAGGCTTCAAAGAAGCAAATACTATCCCGAAAATACTTTCTTCAAATTGCAAATGCATCTTTATTTTTTGAAAAGCAAAACATTCTAAATTACCAAAACGTTACCACATTTAACAACACAAAGAATAAAAACAGATAATTCTGCCATAAAAATCATTTATTAAATTAAATTTTAATAAAACAGACGCGATATAATATGATAATGTATTATAACGTCATTCATTTTAACCTAATACAGTGTATCCTTTATTTTATTGTTATGTATCCTTGTTGAATCCATTTTCTCAAAACACCAACATGTTAGAGCCTGATAATATATATATATATATATATATATATATATATATATATATATATATAAGTTCAACTAAAAGCCTCTAAAATGTTAGCTAGAGTAAAAAAGGGTTGGTAGAACACATGTCATACGTGTTCTTTACCAAAATTTTCTGTACTTATGAAGTTTATACTCGTATTTATAAGGTTGTTTTATACAATTTTATCGAGTTTTTGCCGTTATGAATTATTTATAAAGCTTCTATTTTTTTGTTAGGTTAAGGAACTTTTTTATATTTATTAAATCAGACGATATTTTTTTTATTTTTTCAGAAAGTTCAACGGAAACAACCACTAAAAATATCTAAGGAAATCAACATAACCAATTTCTTTTCTTTTAGAAGTCTCTCGCAGAAGTCTCTCAGAGGTACTGAATTTCTTTACTGGATAACGTAGGGTAGGTGTCAGAGATTAGAATATTGGTATGCGACCAGAGCTTCGGCAAATATTTTTCCAAGATTCCTTGAAAGCCATCGTCTGGACAAGAATCACTGCATTTTCACTACTTTCCCGCATCATTTCTCCGCTCTCTGAATGTATAAAGAATGTTTAACGCTTTTCTAAGTTTCTTTTTCGCGAACATAAAATGTTAGAATGTGGCTGAAATACGATGATTAAAGTTTTGTTTAGCAACGCAGTGATGTTTGGTTTTATGTGAAGAAAAAACATAAATCTGCTGTTTAAGTGTCAGATTCGAAAAAAGGCACATTCATTCCAATTATTCAAAAACATTAAATGTCACAAAGTATGTATTACCTGAAATATAAATTAGAATATTTGCGTTTCTTATCAATTATTTTAACCAATTTGAATTTTATTTTCAAAAATATACCTTAATTATATAAAATTAATTTAAAAACTTTTATTTCACTAAAATAAAACTTAGATATTTTTTTAGTATATCTAACGCATCAATTTATGTTATATTTTAATTTATACATATTCAGAAATCTATAGAAATGACTAATAATAGGAACAGTGATTTAAGCATTCAAGTCAATTGTTTCAAAGACTCAAGCTAATTCTCATTTTGGCCTTTTTCTTGGTATATTTAGACGATAAACAATTTTGATATTCCAGTAAGTTACCATTACCTTCCCTTACCTTAATTTACCTAAATATTCTTTCGGATTCATTCATATTTTACAAAATATTAAACCTGCGGAAGATCTGTTTATTTTATTTATTCAGAAAAAGATAGTCATGATTGAATAATTATGTATTAATGTTTCACTTATCAGCAAAATGAAGATTATTGGCAACGGACCTCGTAATTTCGAACTGCAGTCAAGTGATGAAGACAGTGACCTTACTGTCTAGTGGTTATGGTAGCAGCTTCGCTGCCAGCGGTTTTCGTAGAGTCATAGGTTCGATACTTGATGCCATTACAGACCCGCCGGGTTGCCGGGGCTGATGAACGTTAAATCTGCTGTGTCTCAAAGTACTTCCGTTGGCGTGGCAAGAAGTAAGGAGAATGGGTGCCAACTCAGGTGTCACCTTCGTCACCTGACCGAGGTACAAAATTACGAAGTCTGTAGCTAATAGCTCTCGTGTTGCTTCTGGCGTGATGTTAATAAAACCAACCAAATCAAGTGATGAAAACGGTATCTGATTTGGCATCTCCCTTTCCTAACTTCCACATCAAGCCAACGGAAGAACATGAAATCTCGTCAGTTTTAATATGCATCAACCCCCACTACACGGTGGGTCTGTAGGTCATCTGGCTCGAACACATGACTAGATAGAAACAACGGCGGCAGATTTCGTGACCTTGACCACTTGCTAACATGATCAAATGGCAAACATGATAGAAGCATTTACTTTCGCGATTTATTTTAATTAAATGATTGTTTTTTTTTTCTGAATAAACACAGTTCTTATATTCAATACCCAAAATCGTATGGGATTCAAATTTGTTATTTTATTATTTAAATAACATTAAATTACTGAGGTTAATTACTTATATATATATATATATATATATATATATATTAGATTGAACTAATTAAGTGCGATTTAATATTTGCTATATTCAGTACCCAAAATTGTGTGGGAATTCAAATATTAAATCATACTAAGTTAGTTTTATATAAAGCTAAGTAATAAGTAACTAATCTCATTAATTTAAATTTATTTAAATAACACGAGGAGACGAGAAAGTAATTCGAATTTATTATTCGTGGTTGGTCATATAAGAAAATAAATTCTGAATTTGATAAAAATTATTTATCGACAAAAAAGACGTAAAATTACTGGTTAAATCATACCGAACTGAAAGATATCTTTTTCCATTGTTTGGAAATTTTCGTTCTTATTGTTTTTAATAATATAGTCTCAAATGTGATAAAATCTCTCAAGGTATGGAAAAATTCTAAATCATGTTTATAATTGTAATAGTTTTAGATTTCCTGTAATGCCAATTTTGTGTAAAGTGACCTATGAGTCGCAACAATTATTCAATTTAACAAGATTAATGCACAAGATTGAAATTTTGCGGTTAATAGAATGATTCAACCAAAAAATTGTAAAATTAAATAATTCGTTTTACACTAGAAATGATCGATTTCTTTAGATTATATTCAAAGTTAGATGCAGGCAGTGGTTCTCGACTTTTCTCTTTAGACTATATTGCATTGCAACTTTCGACCGCGAGTGGTTTTCCGACCCCGAGGAGGGGGAGAGAGTTGTTGACCTTTACGCAGCAACGTTGTTTCGAACCCTGTGCACTAGTGGGTCCGAAGTTGACGGTCCTACCAACCAGGCTGAAAAAATATCTCATCTGGCTGGTTGAGTAAGGCCTTTTAACTTCTAACATTGTTGTAT
This sequence comes from Nephila pilipes, assembly GCA_019974015.1. Taxonomy (NCBI): domain Eukaryota; kingdom Metazoa; phylum Arthropoda; class Arachnida; order Araneae; family Nephilidae; genus Nephila; species Nephila pilipes. The sequence continues at coordinate 26,526 of BMAW01039638.1, read as the reverse complement.
AGAAGAGAGTCGCCGCAAACTAAAACAAACCTATCAACAGCCACAAAAATAAAACAGAGGATGATACATCTGCTTCTCTATTGCTACCATGAACGCCATTAAAAAAGAGAAAGCTGTATTCTTAAACGTTTTGCTAATGTGTATAAAGAACTGAAGGAAGTGAATTGTGCAGCTCCCTGAAAAGGTAAAATTGATGGAAAATAAATCATACTTACAAAAGAAAATTTTTCGTTTTAAGAACATTCTATTTTTTATATTTAAAAAATAACATTTTTGCATATGCTTACAATGAGATGAATACAAATAAGAATTAAACTATCTTTTAATAATTATTGATTGAACCTTGGAAATTGAAATACTTCTGTTTGTTTTTCAAAAGAAGTTATACTGGGTAAGAACTAGGATTATAAATACAACATAAGTATTAAAACCCGTATCTAAATGGGAATTAAACATTTTAATCAAAGTCCATTCTATAATAATCAGAAGGGAAATTATTATAGATCAGTATGAGGGAAGAACACTAGTATACTGTGGGAAATGGAATTACGATTCATTTACCATGATTTACAGGTATATGCTTTACACATCAGTCGTAATCGAAATGCTAGTATTCGAAATGCAACATTATATAATACAAGCTAAGCAGATGATCTAATGCACAGTACAACTGGTACAACTGATTACCTGCGTTATTACAATGATCCATTCAGATATGAATATTACACGAATTTTTATATATTTGACAGAAACCAGTGTTTCATTACATGAAGTAAAAAAAAATTATGATCCCTTTCTAATTTTTGACTTCATTGATTAGTTAATAATGAATATTAACTGTTTATCTCGTTCTCTCAATTTCATGGTTCACTCGCTGGAATATGTAGGTAAAATCGCTTTTAATAATAATTTCGATTTATCGATATTTATAGCGTGTTTCTTGCAGCGGATCAAATGTGCCAAAATGAAGATTGTTTAATCGATATTTTTTGGTGGTCCAAAACCATTAGTTCTCATCATACTATACACATTTATTACGTTAGTTTTGTTTTAAAAGAGATTTGCTTAGTTGTATATGAATTAAATATTCCTTAACTATATTCGACATTTGACACCTAAAACTAAGACTAGATAATAGAAATGCGCTTTTTAAAAATGAAAATTCAAGGTTTCCATCACTTTTGAATTGCAAATTGAGAAACGCCAATGTTTGACATATTTTAAAAGAACTATGCAGCAATATGAACGATTTAATTAAAAGTGATCTGACTTTTTCATTCTAATTTATTAATTTAAGTAATTTTTCCATGCAAATAACCTTTCTGTATAATAAAATTGGTGGTAGCTCTTCTTAAATTAAAAGGAAGTATTTTTTTTCATCTCTTGTTGCATAAATTAAATTGGAACGTCAATATTTGCCTTTCACAAAGCTAAGAAATAATTGAATAAAATGAAAAACCAAAATACGTAATTTAATTAATTTTTTCGGAGATTATGACACAATAGTGAGTACGTTTTATTTTTAAAATGGAAATTATTCTAAATGAAAAAAAAGGAAAGAAATTTGCTGGAGAAATGTTCACTTCTGTACCTTTCGGACAAGTAGTCAGCAATTCATCAAGTGTTTCTTCTTAAGATAAACAGTGTTCTTTATTTAGCGAAATCCTCCTTGGACAGATTAAATTAAGTGTTCGTTTTTCTTCTGAAAAATATTTTTAAAACGATTCAGCGTATAAATTGTAAAAGAAATAATTGTTTCAAATATTCTCACAATTTTTAAAGGAGCGCCAATGTGTTTCAGAAAGAAAAGAATTTCTTCGTATTTTATTTCTAAGTGTTTTGTTTTCTGTGTTGGTTTCAACAATTTGTGTGAGAAATTATTAAACGCTCAAACACACAATAATATCCATTCGTTATCATAATTACTTGATTAATTCTACCAATTTAGATTGATTGTTTGTTTACTGACGTCACACTTAGAAGCAACACATTGGTGGTTATTTACGACGAACCTCATAATTTTGAACCTCTTCAAGTAACTAGGAAGACACCTCATCTGACACATTCCTCTCTATATTTCTATTCCACGCCAAGGGATCTTCAACAAATTTATGGTACATCAGCTCTGTGAGAAGGTTGGTCTTTAGCGGGATTATGTTCGAACCCCAGATGGAACTAAATCACGACCATGACCAATAGGGTACCTACTATTTAGATAAAACTTAAAAATTTGAACTTGACAATAATTTAACTACAATAAAGATAACGCGCAAAGTTAGAGTATCAGCTGAAGGCACTTGATTAATTTTTTACATGCCTTAGTAACTTCTTTTTGCAAACAAAATTTAGTAAATAAAAACACGTATAATTAATTTGGGTGCAAAACATGACACGTGATTTTAATATTAATCTAAATGTTTTGAGGTTGTACACGAAGGAAGAGGAAAAATGTTTTTAATAAGTAGGACATTTAAAACAGGTGAGCGGAAAGCTTTACTTTTCGCTTGAAAAATAAGAAATATTTCAAAAGCATGATGTTATAATAAAGTAATTAATTCAATATCAGATGTGAGATATATTTTGTGTAAAATATTTGAGATATCAGAATTTATAAAGTTATAGCAGTTTTTATAAATTGAGGCACTTTTGGATTGCGTGGATTAACGTAGATTAAATTATACAAAATAAGACTTTGTAAATTTAAGTCTAAATAAATTTATTTTTGTTAAATTGTGCCATTAAAGCAATCAAGAGAAATAAATCTTCCAGGAACCTGATATTATAAAACATTTTTGAATAAAAAATTACAATTCCTCTCTCTCTGTCTTTCTTTCTGTCTCTCTATTTATCTTTCTTTCTTTATTTTTTAAGAAAAGTTAAGCATAAATACTTCCTTAAAATAAATATTTTTGTTAAATATTTTTAATTAATACTTTGCAGTGAGTGTTTTTTAAAATTATTTTTCTGATTCATACATTTTTTTTAAAAAATTCGAAGAAAGTCTTAATAATTAAGATTGAAGCAGATATTATTTCTTGATCTTTTCATAATTGAATCAGGGATATATCTTACAGTTTTACGAATGGATGTATTATGTGTTTTCATTTCAAAGAACTTAATTGCTATTTTTAGTATATGATCTTTTAGTGTCAAGCGTTTCGAAGGTCGTTTATCTTAAAGTATGGTAGATTTACAATTTACTTTAAAATGGCTTTATAAGCTACTTCTAATTTATTCTAAGGAGTTTTTGTTGCAAAACACCCCATTAAACAGTCATAGGTAAGAAATGGCAGTGACTGACAGTAGTTCCATTAAACTGTGCGTTTTACATATACTTAATCTACAGAAAATTCTTATGATTTTCGTCAATCACCTCGATATTCCAAGAATAAATTAAAGTAAGGATTTTCTGATAATACAACAGAGCTCTTAGGACGTCAGTTTCAATTCCACTGATTGCTTTATTGACTTTGAATTTATTTAGAAAAATAATTTTCAGGATCAAGGTTCATTTGTTCTGTTTTCAATTCCAATTCCATTGTCGTGTCCACGATAATGCAAGACGATAATGTCTGCGATGAGACAGTCTGTGAGATTACCTACGATTGAAATTCGTTGCTTATTCATCGATCCTCAATACTTTAAAATATTATCCTTAAAATCAGTAATCATGTATTAAGTGATGTGATGTGATTGTGTATTAATGTTGCACTGAGAAGCTGCACGAGGCCCAATGGCCACGGAACTTGCAATTTTGAATCTCTTTCAAGTGATGAGTATGGTATCTGAGATGGTATCTCTCCAAACTTCCCCACCAATCCAATGGAAGGATTGGGACTTTGACTAAATTTAATATGTATTAGCGGCTCTTTCGGTGGACCTTTAGAGCTCGAGCCTACGGCTCGACGAGAATGATGCCGACCACGTGTCCGCGACCATTATCAATAGATTACCACAGTCACGATAATGTGTTAAGATTCGAATCTTTACAAGTATCTTCTTAACGTGTAGATGACCTGTATAAAATACCGAAGTTTTGCGCATGATACATCTGTCGAGTTGTCTGTTTCTCGAATATGCGGCTTTGTTTTAAGGTTACGTTTTCATATAGTATCTCATACCCCACTCCTTTTAATAAGAAACTCCTTTTCGCTGTGAATGTTCAATTCAGCTTGCATACTTATTACTTTCGAAGCAATTTGGAATCATTTATGTTTCTCAGGATGATTATGTTACATTGTTTTCTCGTGTATTTTTATCTATCCTGTATTATGGATATATGATGGATAAAGAAGATGCCGACCACAAATGAATGGGAATCATCAAGCCCAAATTCAATGAGACTGAAACGTGGAAAGTGGTAAACAAATCTGTGATTTTGTTTTGAGTTATTATTAAATGTAGATGAAGATATTCCCAAACCTGAATTTGTCATTTGCAATAAAATACTTGCAAACGACATTATGTACCCAATTAAATTGCGTCGACCCATTGATACATCGGGATTTCAGTAATAAGTTCATCGAATATTTCAAAAGAAACTTGACATGTTGAAATTGACAAAAGCAAAATTTAAACATTTCACCAAGATAAAAATAAAAAAAAAAAAAAACATTTATACACGCTTCATAAATTATCAATTATCGAACAACATAAACTGTTAAGCCGCATATAATTAGTAAAACTGCAGTACTCCTAGTAATAACAGAAGTAGTTGAAGTTATGTTCGTGGGAACAGCTTATAGGAAGGACCAATTCTACTTTCAATCTACACAGAAACCGATGAATAAAGAAATGTACCAGACAGAAAATCAACTATTCCAAAGAGTTACTGAAAATAACTTTTTCTTACAACAATTGAATAACAAACCTGGTATACAAGGTATACGAACTGCTTGTTTTCATATTTTGAATATGGACATCGAATCTCGCAAAGGTATATTGTTTTGTGAAAAATTTATTCGAGAAACTAGCAAAACAATATTCAAAATTCTCAACACTTACATAAAATTCAAGGATTTAGATTAGATTAAATGTGTTGCATTATTTTCAAATAGTGTATGAGTTTTGTGGGATAAAAAAAGTTACTTTGTGACTCAAGTACTTATGGTTAGTCTTAATGTATTTTGGACTCATTGCAACAATCACATGAATGCATTGATATCAAAATCTATGCCAAATGATTTTAAAAGGGTTTTTCTTATTGCAGGAAAATATTTGCAAAGAGATGGCCAGCAGCCAAAAATCACACATACTGCATAAGGAAGTATGCCGTCTATCAAGAAGAAAAATTCTAGTAAGACTATGGGATTCAGTGAAGGATTTGCAGTGGTTTTGGACGATATAAAGGAATTACAAAATCTTTGAACGATCTGAAATTTGTTTTAAAATCCACGTATTTAGCAGATATATTCAATAAACTGAAGGATTGAAATGTAAATTTAAAAAGATTGAGAAGTGAATATATATCTGACATGCATGGCAAAATTTCAAGATTCATTAAAACCTACTTTTATGGATTAAACAGCATTGGTGATCACAAATATAAAAGTTTTGAAAACATTTCAAATGTTTATATTCAAAAATAATGTGAGTGCTTCTGGTAGCATAATTATCATGACCACAAAATATTTAAATGCTTTCGAAGATATTATCACTAAACTGAAGAAATGAAAAACTAACAAGAAAAGAGCTGGATGGCGCCTTTCTTCCAGGATAAACATTTCTTCTGGCATATCATCAAACACTAATGAAAAACTTATCAACCAATCCGGAAATACATTACTAAACTAAGTCTTAACTTTTCGTTACCTTTGCCAACAAAATTTTCTAATTCCTTTTACTAAACATTGAAGATAATATTCCCCTTTACAACTTCATATCTTTCTATATTTCGATTTTAAGGAAATTGTGGGAATTGAAAGCAAGCATGTCAAAAAAAAGCAGTCGTTGTCGAATTCCTAGCGACTTAAATAATTATAACTGACCTGTATTTCATTGACATCATCAACAGAAAATCGAAAGCATGCGGCTTTTTTTTCCAAGCTCTCTTCTTTCATAAAAATAGTTTTATAAAATGAAATTAAATAATAAATATTTTTTATATCTAAAAATGTTCTTTTTTGACCCATAAATGTCTTTCGGAAAGAACATGTGCTGTTCGTCTCTGAAATATACATTGCGCCGAAGAGGAAGTGGGCTGCTGTAGATTGGGTTTCTAAAAAGTAGGTCGAATTTTTTTAAAAATTTAAGAGCCCTGCCTTACATCATTGGGTTACACATGTTTATCTTAAACCAACTATAAACTACCCTCCAACCGGCAGTATATTATATATATATTCTATTAAAAATAAACATTCAATGTCAAATGCTAAGTTACTGAAAAAGAAATATATAGGAGTCAGAGATGCATGTTTTCGAATGACGACCAATAAAACGACAGAGAATTTAAAACGGTATTTGAGATTTTTGAAGCCTTCTACATGATCAAATACCCTGGCTCCCTTTATGGAATTCTAAAGCAAAACTGTCCACCACTGTTGGACACGCAGCATGACTTTTATTTATGTCAGAGCTGCTTGCTTCTTAAAGAGTTTGAAAAATTTAAAGCATATGAAGGAATACCACAACCAAAATATTGACTGATCATTGCCTAACGGAATCATTTTTATACGCATTTTTTCACTCTTTTCAGCCGCCAATAAATAAAACTAAAAATCTAATTAAACGGACTTATGCTAAAATGGTACAATGGATCTGTTTCAAATATGATTTCAGACAGCGAGGCATAGTAATATTTATCTTTTGAAACACCAGAGGTTCTTTATTTAAATTTGTAGTTAAAGTAACAGGTCCAAATATTGTGTAACCTCCAAGTCAATATTATAAATATGCGATCAAGTTAGTATTATAATTATGTAACTTTTATACTATGAAATCTTTTATTTCAGTAACATTTAATAATCATTAAAATATTCTCATTTCAATATTCAAAAAATATTTTTAAAAGGGAATAAATGTGTTTCATATGACATAAATAAAATAGTTTTTAAAATACGTTGAAAATTATTTTAACAATTAAATAGGATTTACTAAGTTTAAAATATTAATCTGTAGATGTTTCTAAAAGAAATAAGTTTATTTTCTTAAATAAAAGCATTATTTTGAGAAAATAATAGGAATACATTTTAAAATCATGATCTTTTATTTATTCTTCTTTTTGAATTAACTTTTAAATTTCTTTTTGATTTAACTTTTCAATTTTTTTTTATGATTTTTGTTTTCTGTTCTATTTTATTACAAAATATGAAATTTCTATTTTTCAGGTTTTTATCATGTTATATAATATATTTTTAAAAAAGAAAGGCATGCTCTCCTAATTCAATTTAATTGCAATAGTAGATTTATTTAAAAAAAATTAATTGTCGAATCTTTTAAATAAAAAAATAATTTTTTTCAATATATATATATATATATATATATACTTAAGAGAAATTTTTAATTTTCGAGCGGAATTCTTAAATGTTTTATGAGGAAGATAAAAAATTACAAATTTTGTGAAACTGCTATTCATAGCTGAATTTTGTTTTTCTTAATTTTTTTACAACACATATACATTATTTCTAAATTTAAGTATCGTTTATTTTTTTGCCTAGTTCTTCACGTAGAAGTCATTATGAGGAAATGAATTACTCATATAACTTATAAAGCAATTTTTCGTATGTATTGTACATCTTTTTTCAATATAATTTAATTGTACATATGTGTCATTATAACAGTTGAGAAACTGATATTTTAATTTTTGAAAATATATTAGAAGTGCAGGTAACTTCATTTTCTCTTAATATTATCGTCAAAAGTATTTGTATAATTATATACTTTGCATTTGTCATAAAATTATTTTAACCTTCTTTTTAAAGGAACAAAACTTAAGAAATAAGCAAATTTGTTTACAAATATTAATGATAATTTATGAGAAATTACTCTAAAAATTTAATTACAAAACTCAATGCTATTGTATTAAGTGCAGCGTTGGAATACTTTGATTAATTTTTGGGTGTAACTATCAAAATTATTAGATTTAAAAATGATTGTTGAAAAGTGAACAAGGACAGATAAAATAGAAACTTAGCCGATGTTTATAAAATAAGACAACCGTTCCATGTACAAAAACAGAAAGCTGAAAATTCGTGAAAAATGCAGATGAAAGCTTGATTAAATAAAATAACACGTATTAGTATTCACAGTTTATGGTTTCAGCTGATAATATGGGTGCGGTCATGTTCTTTGCCAAATATAAATAAAGTTATTACAGTGAAAGTTTACTTCTGTTTTCTAGATGAAATAATGACTAATATAATAAATAATTCGGAACAGGCCAGATAAATGCGCCATAAAATATTTTAAAGTAGAAAAGGGAGTTAATATTCATTTGTTGCTTCTTATCATTTGAAAAATATAACCATATATAATGTGAATGTAATTAATAATAATGTTCCTTAAATAGAAATCTAACATACGCAGTAATCAATTTGATATGAGGATTGAAACATTTATTAAATTACCATATTTAAGGGAAATTGGAGATAAAAGATCTATACATTGAGTATATTCAGGTTATTCTATACTTAAAAAATTTGTTTAAATAGGGACATCCATGCTTATATTCCAGCCAGTCCACGATGGAAAAGAATAATGACCACCCGATGTGCAGTGTACAAGAAATCTTATGGCCTTGCACTATAATTAGGTGTCTCCAAAATGAAGTCATACATGAAGGTTGTGTTCAAGAGAATTCAGCATTGGTCCTCCTAGTTCAATTTCTTAATGCATACATCAGAAGTACAACTGAATTTCTGAAAGGTTATTAGTTGGACGAAATTCAATTCAATTTGGGGTGTGTAACAAATGTATATAGTGCAAAATAATACTTTGGAAACCATTTATAATGGGAAGCTCCTCTTCAGATGTATTGATCTCTCATTATTTGGAACAAAATTTGGAAAAATCGCCTCATAAAACCTATGTTATTATAACAGACCTTAATTTTGGCAAAAACATTAGGAGCTATTGAAAATTATAATTATTACAGAATCTCTGGATGTCTTACGTCCAACAGCATTCTGTGTGGTTGCAACCCTTTATATGGAGATTTCCGGTACAGGGTTGTCGGATATGTAACTAGTGAATAGTGATTCTTGGAGTCAGCTTAACATATTCCGTAAGATCTTTCCTAGTGGAATCACTTAAAAGACCAGATACACAACGAGCAAGGTTAACAATTCACAAAACTAAATTACTCACGCACGCAGATGATTAGCTTTTGAAATGTTACAATGTGTTCAACAGAAACGCAACTCCTGAGTTAATGTGAACTTCTTGCAACCATAGAAACTTTGAATACACATTGCAGTAATTACTTCTGTAAAATGATTCAAGTACAATATTCTATGTTTTTTCTTTTTGATATTATTCTCTTGCTACTAGTGTAAGTTAAGAGTAATATTGTTTTTAAATATTAATAATAAAAACACATTAAATACGTATTTGTATACAGTACACAATTTTGCAATTAACTTTTCAACATAATCTGTCATAAAATTAAAGATAAAATATCTAGCATCCGTGATTCGCTGCTTGTAATGATGAGATCAAAAGAAGACTTAAAAGAAGTGTCATTTTTTATGAGCTATCTTCATTTTCACTATTCATCTGTTATCGTTAGAACGTAAATTCTCCATTAAAAGATATAAATATGCACCCACTCATTATATACATGGATATGATTTTGTTATTTTGAAAAATAGTTAGTATCTACAATTTATATGATTAGCTAACAAAAAGAATCAAAATACCGTGGGTCTTTTAATCAGAAACAAGTACATTAGGAAAAAGTGTTCTTTAAAAAAACTTTTCCTTGTAGTATGTGTAATCAGCCACGATGTTGGAAGCCATATAGGCGAATTCATAAATTCGTTTCAAGGTCAAGTGACGAGACCTACACTTTATCTAGTGCTTTTCATCTCACTTCGAATGCAGTAATCATTATTAAATTTGTTGATGATATGTTATACGAGTATAACTATTTCACTTATCTTTGATTTCTCTCATTACATCTTTAAATTTGATATATTTTAACCTTTATATGCATTGAAGTATTTAATAATAATGCCACGAAACTGACAAGCATCGAAGGAGTGAAGGTGCAAAGCTCATTTCCAGGTCGAGAGTTCCCTGATTCACAATCCAGTGGCAGTTAAGTCGAAAAATTATATAAAAAATTTAATATAAATTGCTTTCCGTTTTTTATTACAATTTCTAAATCTAACGGAATATTCTATACATTTTCGTAGATGTGTTCTGGAATATTTCACTATGATATATAAATGCATGTATTCTTAGTTTGAGAAACTTCTTAGCCGTGTGTAGTTACTCTCAGCTTGTTAACAAAACACGTTTTTCGGATACCTATTGTGTCTTCAGTTCAAATTGCTCCAGCATCTACGCAACAACACAATCAATGAAAGGAATTCAAGATATGTCTGCAGAAAATATTTTTTTGTGTTTTAAAGGTATAATTTTTTAGAAAAACGACTAATGTATAAACATTTCTGTTACCCTGAGACCATTTTCAACGTCCACTTCATTTTTTTTTTTATAATATTTATTAACTGTATACATCATAACTTTTAAGAATTCAACTGATTACACAATTTTATTGCATACTTTTCTCTTATTGGTTAAGTCTTATTAAGTTATTTAAATGTTAGAATAGAAATAGAATTTTAATATAATCTCCTTTCTAACTCTTATAAATTATAGCCCACATAGTTATATAATTATAGTACAAAATACAGCAGTGTTTCCCCACATCGGAGACCTACCGGACCAAACATTCTATCCCTTAATAAGAGGTAAATACATATACTATTCAAAGGGATCGTAACCAATAGAAGTATTCCTTAAATTTATATGTTTTCCTCACACGAGAGGTCTTACTGTATATACTTTTTACATTAAACTTTACTCATACTTAGTTAACTTAAAAAATTTCGTTACATTTTTATGCTTCCAAGTTAAATAAAGTGTGCAGTGATTTAAATTAAAATTCAATATATACTCCCTGTTTTAATAAATTGTTTTTTACTCTTCGAAGATATATTAATATGTTTAACTATATTTAATCAATTGTTATATATTTAAGTATATATTAATTCAAAAGATTAAATAACCCTGGTAAAAATGAGTTTTTGAACATGGGTTTTATTTTAAACTTCACACTTTTCGTCACATAATTTCTAAAACAAGAAAAAGAAATAAAAATTCTAAAAAAATGTTCCTTGCAAAGTCTTGCAAATAACAGATTTAGCCACCCAAGGAGGGCTTTCTCTTATAATTATTATTAAATTGCTCAATTAAATATAAGAATTAAAGTAAACGATGAACTACCAAGGAATCGACAATAGTAAACTTTTCTGATATTAAAATTAAAGAAAACGATAAATTATTAAATTGAATATATTTAAGCTAAATATAATAAAAATTAAAGAAATCGATAAGTAATTAAATTGATATTATAACAGCTACATGTAATTAAACTTAAAGCAAATGATAAATTATTAAACGATGGATTTGGCGAGAAACTTGGCGTAAAATTTAATTTTTTAAATTACTTGTTATAATAAATTAATTTTTATTAATTGTAATTAAATTATCTAATTGTCATCCAAAACAAGGGTATGCAGAAAGTTTCAGCTCAATTGAATGCTTTAAAATATGAAAAAAAAAAAAGCTTTTAAAGTTGTGACCCACACAAAGTTACATTGTGAGTTAAAGAAAACCTATTAAAGAAGTGACTACATGATGTTGAATTTCTTAAGTTCCTTCTACAAAGTGTTATATTACTATTTACAAGTATATGAAATGGAAATATATTTAATTTTAACATAGAGTTAATAACAAAATAATTTTCCATCACGCTGTTTGATTCAGTATGCTTTGAAATAAAAATAATGTTTTCATTATAAATATAGGGATGTTTACAAAACATTAAATGATGTAAGGAAATCTCCTCGCAGTGATGATGAATACATTTTTAATAAAGCTTCGTTTAGTAGAGCGTAAATTTCCAAAACTCCAATAAAAAGCATTTTAGACACTTCATAGATTAGGATAATGTTTCGCACTTCCTTTATTCAAAAAACATGGCAGGTCTTTAAAATAGCTGAAAGGTAAAATTACCCAGCGAAAAGTACTAGTATACTAGTGCACGCAATTCTCTCTGAACGCGATCAAAGCTCCGCTGAATTTTCTTCACTTCATCACATAATATTTTACTGCCTCTGAATAATAATCAATTTCATTAGCATTCGTATGGCTTACAAAAGAGAGAATGTACAAGGTCGCACTTACGTCAATGCCACAAAAACCTCCGTCTAAGAACTTTTTTTTTTGCTCTCACGATATTTGCATATTATTCATATGTGACTCCGCGAATCTCATCACTTGGGATTTGAAACGAGTCTCTCTTAATTCATAGCGATGAAAATGTATTAATATACCTCGGTGATGCATTTACAGTTTCTTATATGAATGTATTTGTAGAACCAGTTCTGAATTAATTGACTAGTGTTGAAGACCATGATTAATCAGGATCGGGATTCTTTTCAGAGCATGCTGCAAATAAACGTGAAAGGAATTCATGTGAAGAAATGAGCATGTAAATTAATGCGTACTTTACTTTTTTGATGTTTTTTTTAAAAAAATTTAAATATAGAATCGGAAATTGCGTACTACCGATGAAATAATACAAGACTTATGCCTTTGAATTTTAATGCAATGTATTGAATTTTTTGTTTTTTCTTCTTCATTTATTCTATTCTTACCTTTTCCCTGATATCTTAATGTTACAACAAAAATGAGAAAGAAAAACTAAAGAACTGACAGAGATTGTTGAATTTTATAATTTTCTTAAATGAAAAGAATAATAAAAAATTTATTTTAAACAACAGTCGGTTTATTTTATTTTGTTTACGTTGCGTTCGATTTCAACAATTTTATAGTTCTTATTTTCCTTCATATTTTACAAATAATTAATAAATATTTTTATTTTGCTATGCAGCATAAATGATAATACACAATTGCGTCTTCTTAATTAAGGGTCACCTTTATTGAATGGACAATTCTGTTTGTCCCACTGCCTATGAATGTGTATTTATCTCTGTTACTAAACCTATATTTAAGGGCCAAAATGTTCGGTCCGGCTGGTGTCCCTTATTAGGAGGTACTTCTAAAATTTATAATAAAACTCATAGCATAAAGAGTTTAAAATACATAAAATCATAAAGTTATGGATTTCGAAGATCACAGAAAAAATATTTTCATAATTATGAATAACATAATGTGTTTTAAAAATTCAAAGCAGGTTTTGAAGCTTAAAAAGGCTTTATTAGAATTTAGTTGCATCGAGATATATTTAGAAGAAAGTAACCATAACTGTTAAGTTTCTATAAATACTGTTTTCACATATTCATAAAAGTAATCCATTAGTAAACTTATAAAGTGGATACTTGCCAAAAATTTCCAATTTGAGGAACAAAAATATAAAAAAAATAACGCAAAGCCAAAGGAAGGGTTGATGAAAATTAATTTTAAATTCTAGTATAATAAATTAAATTTTTACCGTTTATACAAAATTTGGCCTCAGATACTTAAAAGGAATAGTTACCCGAAACTATGTAACTGTTGATATAATGCTTTTGTTACAAGTTCAGAATAATTTGAATCCCTTATGTATAACTGTAAGGAATATTAGTAATATTTATTTGATAAATGAAGGGAATTGGGAAGGGTAATTTTAATATCATGAACTGTTATTTGAGAGTTTTGAGCACAATAGACAATCTTTCTCGAGTAAGGCTTTGAAATCGAATGAAATCTTCTAACAAAGAACTGTCAACGAACGAAATTATATAACAGAAAATTAACTGAATCAAATTCTGATTTATATGCCTAAGACACTTTACATTACTCAATAGCTGTGTATGATATCCATCTTCGTTTATTCTCCAGAACAAAATATGACGCATATTTATATATGTAATAACCAGCTTTCTGAATTACGAATAGCTAAAATATAAATGCATTTTAACCTTTCAATTTACAACATTTATGAAGCATAATCTGGTTTGGGCAGAAAATCGTAAGCTATATTATACAAGTGTTACTTTTCTGTCAAATCAAAGTTTAAGGTAATATTGCAATGTTACAGTATTACACTAACTCTTTTAAACTCTATATTACATACATTTACACTTTTTTATCAAGTTAATTATACAATGTTTTTCAGGGACACGTATCTAAAGAACAGCAAACATAAGCATAATTATACTTATTATGCTTTTATTTCTTTTTAAATTATTCGTGAGGGTTTTGAATAAGTGCGTCTAATTCTGTGCAATTTATTATACAGAAGACAGTTCCTCATTTGTGTTACTGAATCCTCCTATCTAACAACGAACTTAAAAATGCATTCTTAAATTTATTCCACGAACACAAATCTTGAATAATAGTAACAGATGCGTCATTTAAGAAGCTCATTAATTACTAAATATATAATTAAAAATTGAGTTCTTACAAAACCTAATTATTCTTATTTGATGATTTCAGATAAAACTTCGATTCGAAGTTTTAATTGGGACAAATATTAATAACTCCAGAGAATTATCTACAATTTTCTGTGTCGTTGGCAGAAATGTTCGCCATTTCTCGAAGGAGTTTGTGCCTCTTGTGATCGAACGAGAACTCGGTATGAATTTCGGAGAGATGTACTTTAAAAATAAAGTTACTATCATCATTACATCTGGCAATACCTGGTTGATGGATATTTATTTAATATACCCAATTGACAAGACTTAAAACTGTACTTAAGGCGAAAAATGTTTAAAAGCTTTTGAGAAAATATTTCATACTGGATAATTAAATACAGTGAATTTATTTTCAAAATTATGAAATTGCTCGTTAATTTTCAAATCGAGAGTTAGTTAAAAGAGAAGTTAGAGAATATTTACTACATAGCATCTTCATTACATGAATATGTAATTTCAACTACATTAGCTAATAGTTTATTTACTCAAGTTGAAGGGACTCAAAATTGTTCTGAAAATTTCCAAGAATCAGTAACCTTTTAGTTTGTATTCTATATTTAGAATTTATTTCAAATAGTAAATGCGAGCAAATAAATACAAGCATTTAAAATCATAGAGTTATTATAAATAGCGTTAATTTATTTCCGCTTTTAAATATACCGAATGATATTTTCTTTTTGGACAGAGTAATAAAAATATTTTTAAGGTCATTATAAAATTTATGATCGTTAAACATCTTTTTCTGTTTATCATTTGTATTATCTGAGCTAATTTTATTATTTTTCTGTAAATAAAAGTTAAGGTACTGGCCATCTTCTTGCATATATTCTTGACAATTGTGAGCATGTTTGCTTTCCGTAAATTTATTTAGATATGTGGTTCAGTTAAGATTGTCCTTATCCTATGTTAATGACAGGATCCAAAAATCGAAAGCGGGTGTCTTCCTCGTCACTTGACCGTGGTTCAAAATTACGAGGTCCGTCGCCAATAGCCCTCGTGTTGCTTCTAGTGCGACGCTAATAAACACTTAACTAACTAACTAACCAAAAGTCGAAAGAAAGCTTCAAATAATAAAATACATGAACATTAATATCATTAAAATGACTAGAAAATATTTATTTTATGACGAGATGATCTAAAATATCTGCATTATTAGGACCCGTCTATTAATTCGCAGTGTGCTTTTCAAAGTTTTGACATTTTTTAGTCTCCTTGTTAACTGGGATTAGAGATTGCCTGTAGCAAATATAAAACAATATATCGTTGTAAAGTTTTCTTACATTTAAAGACGAAATGGCTGATAGAGTAAAATTAAACTGGAAAAGGAATGAAACACTATCTGTTTGGGCTAAAGACAGGCTTAAAAATAAAACAGAATAACTATCAATGCAAAATAAAACGTGAAATCTACGAAATCCAAAGAATATTTTTCACATTCAAAATGAATAGCTTATAATTATTAATAGACTGAAATATAAAGCAAAAATTGAACTTTATTATGTGAATGTTAATAATATTTCTAAAATATTCCACAAAACTCATACGAGATTATTGCATTTCTTAAAATATCGTTTGCGATATGTCGAAATAAAATACATAAATTTAAAGCATACTTGGACCGTTTCGAAAGCCATGGGACTTATACTTATTTCCAACATCATTAATTTTTAAATAATAAAGACTTAAAGAACAAGATATGTACAATGAAGAAAGAGAACAATATATATATGTGTGTGTTACACATAATTGAATAGATGCGTAAAATCGACAATAGAGGTCATGACTAGCAGAAGAAGACGCATTATCCGCATAAAATCTATTAATGTTGTGTGAGAGAAAGAGTCGATAACCATACTGATGAACGCAACGCAAACTACGTCCATTCGTATTCGTGAATCACATTAGAAAAATTGAGAATATATGAATCACATTGTAGGCCTTCGTGGTCAAAGCGAAAGAGTGATTTACCTTGCTTAGGATTTATATGCAGAGATTTTTTTTCAGATCAAATGAAAGGATTTTAAGGGACTTTAGCAGCACACAGAAAGTTTAGTAGTGATTATCTCTACTATTTCGAAGTAAGGGATTTTAATGATTTGATAGATTTTATGTGCGTGTAATTGTGTAAATTAAAAACTAAGTTAGAATGGTATCAGAAAATAAAAATGAACTCCTTACTGTGAATTAAAGAATAGAAAAAAATAGGATATTTCATATAGTGAACGTAAAAAGAAATATATAGTTCTTTCTTTGAATATCACCCAATGGTGAGTGATAAACCTAGTTTTCCCCAAACAATAGGTCTTTAAAATCCAATAAATTTATCTAAAAAGCTAAATGAATGAGGTTTTTAAATCATTCTCATTCCCAAATATATTTTGGTGTATAATTATTAGGAAAAATGGCCATATAAAGGATGAAATAAAACATTTTAAGCTAATATGTTAATAAATTTTAAATTAAAGTAGTTATTAAAGTAAATTTTCTTATATTAAAATTTTTTTTTGTGTAATACTGAAAATCAAGCACAAAGAAACTAAAAAGAAGGGTATGCAGAAAATATTTGTCATATTGTTTTTAAGATTCTCGTGAGAAGTGTCCATAAATTGCTGGGAATGTTTTAATAAATGAGAAAAAACAAATTGAGGAAAAACTTTTTTTTTTCTACTTTTCGATTTGCGTTTTGGAGTAACTTAAAAATGCGGACATTTTTAAATGTTATTTATGATTAATTTCTCTAGCGGGGAACATTATTTTTAATAAATGGAGGTTTCTAAATGTGGTTCGATTTCGAAAGTAGAATATTTTTAGTATTCTTTATTAAAATTGTGTGCTTTGAATTATAATCCTTGATATTAAATTTTAAATTTCTGAAACTCTATTACAGCTGCTTTATAATTTAATTCCACAAATAATGTTGCTTAAATGTACTGCTTCGTATTTAAGTTTCCACTTAATATTCACATTTTTTTTAAAAATTCAGATAGCTGTAAGTTCACTATTAACTAATTGTAAACTAATATTAGGAAAGAATTTAATCCCAGTTATTAATCTGTAAACCTTCGATTGAAATTCAAATTATCAATGAATAAATATTTTCAGCTCTGTACCATTATTTTCCAATTGAGTTTTAATTTTCTCTGTTGTTTTTATGTATAGTGATGCCAACAGTTCCTGATAGTCGAATTAAAACGTTCGTGTAATATTCTGCATTTCATTAATACGTTGAATAATATACTTATTTAAATTTTCTAAATATGTTATTCAACTGACTGTTACGTGAGTAATGAAACATTACAGTCCTTTGATTAACCCTTATTATATTGAAATATTCATAAATTATATTTATCATATTCCGCACAAAAGTTATATTTTCTTATCAGAGATTGAAATTTTCATATAAAATTTAATTTACTTTCTGTGTTTATTAGCAATTGTTTTCATTTTTAGTTTATTTGTGCCAACCAAAAAATTACACATTCGGCCTATTATCAATACCACAGTATCGATGCAAATGTATCAATGATCGATACTGAAATACTGCTTAAACTTATTACTTAAGATTTTATTTGAGGAAAATCGTAGTGACTAAAAAGGGATTTTTTCATTTCTCCCTATTAAATATATCAAAGATACACCTATTTATATGAGAGTTATTCTTTAGGACATTCTTACACACAATTTGAGTTGCTTATCACTGAATAATGTATGAATGATACATTTTTACTGGAAATTATACATTACAAACATTGTAATGCACGTAAAACTTAGCCCAAAGTAGATTATTATTAGTTTATACGTTTTTTCGTAAATCACACATTACGAAGGCATTGCATTATATATATATGGATGATTTAATTTATAACGTATGCTGTATTACGTTTCGACTTTCAACTATCACTTTGAGTATATTAAGGGATTGAATTAAAATTTTCTCCCAGTGAATGAAACGTGACTCACAGTGGTTACATTAGTGTTACTGGTGTGTAATGAATAGTTTTGAAGACTTGTATTGATAAGCAACGAAGTACACAATACTGATGCTGTGACGTCGAGCTATTCGCGACTTTTCACTAACTTCCGGGACGTTTGGTAATTTTAATTGCATAAAATTAGAATTTTTCCATACAAAATAAAAGGGTAAATATGGTGAATACACGAACTGTAGTGAATTGAATCTGAGATATAGGTGAACAGAATTGAGTGGAAATAGGGAAGGTAACGAAAAGCTGATAGATATTTATAAAGTGGATTGAATCATCGTAATTAATTGTTTGGGTTCAAGCGGCTTCTGGGTAAAGTAATAATATTTAGATCTGTTATTAATTAAGAAGTGCTGTTATTAGAACTAATGATTTGGTAATCTTACACTTTATTATGACAACATAAACTAGGATTGACTGAGTCAAGAGATATTCGATTGAGAATGTTTTGTCCTATTCTTAAGTATCTTCAGTTGGAGTTTTGAACTTATTGACCATTTAATTCGAGATTAAGATGACTGTTAATTCTGAGTTAAAAATGAAAAAAATTCGTCAAATACTTAGTGAGTTAGTGGTAATGAGAGGGGGATGAAGGTGTCAATGGTAGATATTTCTACCAGACCTGTGTTGAAGGAAATAGTTTTAGAAGAGAACTTAGAGAGGACCAACAAAGTTTAAAGACTCAAACACTCATCAATAAATCTTCTAAGGATTCCAACCCATTTGGATCTGTAAGATAAATACTAAATTATTGCACCAAATGCTAGATCCGACGCGTATTGGGACCTTTTTTCTGCTGGAAAAGGAAAAGAATTGATAGTCGATTATTAATAGATCTCTATGATTAGAATTCATTGTAGGATTGTTATCATTATTGTACAGCTTTCTTTTCATAATACTGTTGATTCATAAGTGATTTAAATAAAATTAGGTACGACAGAAGAAGGGCACAACAATCTTATGTTACAAATTGGCAATTATGAGTTTTTACAAGTGTTTAAAGGATAATCACCGAGTGAATCATGAAATCATCCTCTATTTATTAATTGATTGTTTATTAACGCCATGTTTACAAGGAATTTAAGGGTTGTTTGTGACAGATCTCGCAAATGTAAACTTCTGTCGAGTGACGAGTGCGATACTTAAGTTGGTAGCTCCATCTCAAAATTTTCCATACCATGCCAACAAAAGCACTTGAAGCCTCGACAAATGTAGTGTTAATTGATCCCTCTACACGTCGAATCGTTAGTGAAATCATGATTTAGACCAATAATTCGACGGAAAAAACGTCGATCGTGAGTTCGAGGCTATGATCACTCGGCCACCGCGACTTCAATTAACCTACAGAATTTAATCCTTTTCTACACTACGCTATTAAAAAATAATAGTTACAAAATAGCGTCAAATTACAAGGTAGCTAAGAACTCTATTAATTGTGGTTAGAACATACGTTTAATAGCCATCAAATATAACTAGGAGACTTTGAATGACGATTTTAACATTCATTTCTTATGCTCGAGTCCAAGAAATGAGGAAACAATATTTCGTGTACCACATTTAGCCTTGAGGGATGAAAAATGGTTTGAATTTACCATTTCAATTCTGAGTTATTCCTGTTTCATTCACACTGGAGACTTTAATGCTGATTAAGTTTTATAATAGGGCTCATTTTTTTCCGTTTTTAAAGTGATTTTTTCATACTAATGTTACGATTGATTATTATTTTCATACTTATTTGTGGGGGGTAGGGGTGAAAATTAAATTCTAGACATGTATGCCAAGAAATTGATAGCAATTTGATATCATTAGAACTATTTTTTTACTCTGACAATAAGTTATGTTAAAATCTTCCCGGGTCTGAGAAGACCATCATGCGGTGCTGGTCTCCTTTTCTGTAGCCGCTGGACCTAGACGCACTAATCAGTGTCCAGGTTGAGTGGATTGCGCAACCCCGCTGTTTATTGTTTTTATAGAGCTGGTTGATAAATTTTTCTAATAGCCATTAGTTTTACATTTAATTTAATTTTTTTCATTCGCAACACTTTTTATAAGAAATTAAGAATCGTTAGAATAAGTATTTTTATTTTCTTGATCTAAATTACATTTTATTTCTTTGAAAATGCAAAACATTCATTATTAGATCAACCTTTTATTTCTAGAATATTGTATAGTTATGAAAATTAGAGTTTCAACTATTGTTATAAATCATTAAACTTTGAGAAATAAAGGTAATTTTAAAAGTGTTCATTTGTTTCTCTGCTTAGATTTAAACAAAAAGGAAACATAAAATTAATCTTCATCGTGAATCATGGAATTTGTGGAACGAGGGAAAGCAATTTATTATTCATTTCTTCGAATAAACCACATTGTGAAATTGAAATACTTTCTCACGGCTGTCCAAACAGGTATTGAATTAATTGCTTTCAAATAACTTTTTTCCCCAAAGGATTAATTGCTTCCTTTTTAAAGGAATATTTACTGATATCCTTCTTGCTTTGAACATAAAACAAAGTTCTAAATTAGAAAATGTTAATGTTGTATCTAACAAATAAAATCGTAAAAGTAAAGAAAATTATTCAGAAGTCATAAAACAAAAACAAGCAGTTTATATTTACGTAGCTATTTTATGAATTTTTGAGTAACAAATGCAACAATTTAAAGACTTCCAGGGAAAAAAGTAATAATTTCGCATTTGCAAATATTAAAGCTTATTTTAATAAGAATTTATTTTTCTGTTTCAAGCTGTTGAGGAAATATTTTTGAACTTATTGAAAAGAAGAAATATACATAAGCGTAAGATAAATTAAATGTAATGTTTAAGATTTGTTTCGTTTACTATTCTGTGTGTGTGATGACATTTTTGTTTCAATTCTTTATATAAAATTTTATGGTAGAAGTTATTTTAAATGAAATTGCTTGAAATGATAATGCAGCATAACCTCATAGATAACATAAAAACGCACAAGCTTTTAATAATAATAAAAAAAAATGTTTACACGATAAATTTATTTATACATTATATGTTTTATTCTGAATAATGAAATTTTCTGAGATTATTTTTGTTTTAGTTTTCATGCAGAGCGATGTATTGGCTTATTATAAAAGTATATAAGATTTATCTTTTAAATAATAAGGAATCCTCAAAAAATTGAAAAAAAGGCCTTTCTGAAATTCCAATATTACTTTTGATTACAATAGAAAAATAATTGATTTGACATAAAGTTAAATGGCTCTTGATATAAATAATTTGAAAAAAGAATTAAAATCCTAATTCGCTTTTTTATTCACAAAAAATGTTTAGAGAAAAGTGAATTTATAACCATTAAATTGGAAAAGATTTTAGAGCGAAACATGCAAATTAAAAAAAAAAAAAAAAATGTAATTTTATAAACAACTCCAACATCACATAAAAGCTGGTCATATCCTTAATTAGCAAGATTTATTTTGCTTTGCTATTGTAAAATAATTATTTGCAGAATTTTTAAGCAATGCCGCATGAGCATCTTATAATTTTGTGCCCTATACTGATTTATTATTATTATTATTATTATAAGGAAATATCATCATCAAATTTTTCTAAAACTTTTACAAATTAAATGGTAATAACATCACACATACATGTATATAGTTTTTAAAGAGAACTGTAATTTGGAAATATAAAATGTATAAAGAAATAATGAACTAAAATTTGTTAAGTTGCAAGTATTAAAACGCAAGAGAAAGTATCAAAAATTAAAAAGAAAAAATAAAAACATGTAATTTTTAAATTATTGTAAAAGAATAAAGAATTCTAATAAAATTATTTTGCCAAAGACTTAGAATAAAAATAAAGAAAAAAAAATACACAGCAAAATATCGAAGAAGTAGATCGATATAATCGATAGAATACTAAATGATTAAATAATGTCAAGAAGATAAATATCACTTCATCAAAAACTGCATAACAAAGCTTGAAAAATAAAGAACACTTTAAAGAAAATGGGCTGCAACATATTTAAATTCTGAATCTGACTTTTTATAGATTTGCTGGTTAAACAATGTTTTACAGGAACTAAATGATCATTACAGAAAAACGTCAGAAACGATGATGGAATTTCCATCAATTCAAAAAAAAAAAAAAAGATGCAATATATACAAAATGCAAAAGTATAAATCAAGTAATAGCATATGTAGACAAATATATATACTCAAAACAACACTTATTGAAAATATATAAAGGACAAACTAATCTATAAATCAAAATATTTTTAAAAAATATTGCGAAAACTTACAAAATAAACCATGCATAGCAAAACAATTCACATAAATTTCCCACTGAAGCAATAGATCTTACCTGTAAGTGCAAAGCTTAAACAGAAAATGTATCAGATTGATCTCTACAGGAGAGAAAGAGTACTCACGGAATTTTTAAACAACTTAAAAACGAAAATAAACAAATAAATAAAGAAGATAAGAAAAAATTTTAAAAATCTAACTGTCTTAATTGATATGTTTTAAATTACATATAATAAAAATCAGTATTTTTAAAAACATATCCAAGTTAATGCGAATAACTTGTATTCTAACATACTATGTAAAATATGATTATAAATTATGTTCTTATGAATACTGAGCCAAATGATCTCTCCCATAAGGGTATTTAATGTATCAAAAATAAAAAAAAAATGCTTCATCTAGAAATTTTTATTCCTTGATCTTGGTTTTTAAAGTTAATAATTAAGTATTTAGTTTTCTGAATAATTTTATTATTTTGTATTAACTTTTCATAGGAAGAATAGATATATAAACCAGCTTTACATTCTGCGTTAAATTTATTTTGAAAAATCACTAGGCCATCATTTATCTAAACAATATATAATTATTATTATCTATAAGATTTTGTTAAATGGCTTGTAAATATATTTTAGCAAGACAAATACTAACAAGACCCTTGGTCGCATTCCTTTAATTTGGTTATTCTTTTCACAGTAAATATAATATAACTTTCTTTTAAGACTAAATTAATTAGAAATTGGTATTTTTCTTAAGAAATGAAACTATTAATTTTTAATTTAAATTAGAATGAAAAATTATATACACACATAACATACGATTTATTGAAACTATCCTTTAAAATTTTAACTATAAAGAAGTGAATGAAATGTCAACAGATATCTCGAGAAAGAAATCTGTTCAGTTAAAGTACATGATATTAGGGTACGAAGAAACTTTAACTACAAAACCCCAAAAATATTACACTTAAAACCCTTTGTAATCGAAACTAAACATTAAATAAAAATAGAATTTCAAATATTCCAAAAAAGGAGATGTAGAAATAAAAGCATTATTTTTATAAGAATTATTTCAAAAAACAAATAGAAATCTCCCATACTTCATATGTATCATATATAGCTCGATACATTTTCGTATATCTATATAACTATAACAATTATCTCAAAAATTATCCTACTTTTCATACTGAATGATGTGTGTTATGTAGCTAGATCCATTAACGTAATTTAATTTAATGCATATCTCAGTGCAATAGTTCTGAGTTGTCACAACATATTTCATTTCTTCTAATGTATATGCATTTATAAAGGCGGCGGTTAAATGTATATTAGTATAAGCCATCTTCTATTAACATATACGTTATTTCTATACTGATTAATTTCTTCTTCAACTAGAATTAAGAGAAAATACATTTGTATGACATTTGCTTTAAATCTTCTAATAATTAACTGTTGATTTTAATTTAACATTTTCGATTGAGAAACAGCAAACGTTTGTTTTTCATTTGTCATTAACGCATTTTACATTTTAACAATAGAATCTTTCATGTGTAGAAAGTGTTGGGCTATGAAGTAAGATCTTGGCATCAATAAGAATAAGCAATTCTAGAATGTTCCATTTTTTGATAACACTCTTTTTTAAAAACAGCAATTAAGCCTTACATCACTAACAAATATTTTATTTATATACTGAATATTTTATTCTTTAACAGAATTACAAAAAAAAAAAAAACATTTGTGTGCCATTTGTCTCGGATTCACGTATGAGTGAACTATTGATTTTAATTTAATACTTTCGATCCGGAATAAGTAAATGTATTATTTTTATTTGTAACTAAATGTATTTTATATTCTAATAATGTCTCCCTGAAGTGTAAAATGTTTTACAATTAAGTTATATCTTTGCATGAATATGAATTCACTATTCTAAGATGTTTCCTTTTTATTTAACTGCCTTTTTAAACAGTTGGCGCAACACAAAGTATCTTGAATATTAATTAAGGATGTTTCTAAAATTAGCATGTGGGAAGAAGAATGCTTTGTTATTGCCTGAAATCTTAACATAAAATAAATTAGTGTTATAAACATAAAATGAGGAATCAAATGAATCCTGTAATACTAAGAAACACTGACATTAAAACTGTATGATTTTTAATTTTATAATAACTTTCAGTAAAGTAAAGGAACATAATAATTCATCTATAAATTTATTTGTATTGTTAGCATGCATACTCCAGTGTAGGGAGAAAATATATAGCTACAAATACAAAAAAGACATCAAAGAATTGTAATGTTTTGCCAGATATTTTTTAAAGTTCAGAATAAGGTCTAATTTTAGATGAATGTTATTATTTTTACTAAATAAAATTAAAATGTAATCACATTCCATTGATTCATCAGCTTAATTATATTATTCCAGAAAGATGATATCGATTGTTTTCAAAACAATAGCTTTTTCAGAAAAGTATCGGATGACAAGATTAATTGAAGTTAGATCTTTACGTAACACTATGATATATTACTTTATCTTTCACAGGAAGGTTAATATTTTTGCTCGTCACGTATTCTGTGAAACAGGGACGATTAAAACCTCATTTGTTTTACAAGTACTTTAAACTTTAACTTCTATATTATATTCAATATTTTGAACAGAGATAAAGAAAGATTTATTACATACTCTTTCTTAAAAGTTCATTAATCAAAATTTTATTATAGTTCGAAATCCGATAAAAGGGAAAATAAATTTTGTATGTTTCTGAAATAACAGCTTCTTTGATGTTATGTGGCCAAACATGTGTGAAATCATAGTTTGCGTTTTACAATATTTTCGAATATGTATGACAATCATTAACAATATAATACAATTTGCAGTTTCGTAGACTAATTCAAAGAGGTAAAACAATCAATTATTTTCTCTCAGTGCATAATAACTGTTTGAGTTAAATGCATAGAAGCTAGGAATTAAAAACTTTCTATGATTTCATCATTTTTTTTGTAAAAAAAATTAATAATAATTGCAAACATCTTATAAAATAAGGCGTTGTTTATTAAGCATGATAAAAGCTATTCTGTGCAACGTATTTTTCTCTGTTTATTTTCAAATAAAAAATTAAAATTAGTCTAGAAAGATATGCATATTTTTTTTTAATTTGCGAGATGTTACATTTCATTAGATACTAGCCAGTAAATACTCTTTTATCGCTTTATTTATATTATTCTTACTACACGTTTGAAAGACGAAATTCCCCTAGGGTTCCAGCCCTAGGGTATTTTTACGTTCCAAATTATAAGCAAATGATAAAAAAAAAAGTTAGTTGGTAATGCTTTCAAGAAGTATTAGAAATCTTAAATCATTTGAGTTGTTCGTTTCATTTTAAAATTCGTGTTCTTTAGCCGACAGCCAAAACAAAGGTTTTTTCTAAACATTTTACAAGTATAAATACAAATAATAAAATTATTATAGTATTGTTGTTAAAAATCAAACTTGACTTTTTATTCTTACAAATGTTTTTTTCTTTAATTAGGGTTTTATTTAACAAACCATGAGAATGCGTTCACTAAGCCTTAGAGAATAATTTTTTTCTAATATCATGTCAGAAATATTAATTATTTCGGTACGAATTTAAT
>BMAW01039637.1:0-10255 GCA_019974015.1 Nephila pilipes | reverse complement strand
TGGTATCAGTGTCTTGCTATTATGTCTTGGTATCAATGCTATTATTTTTTGGTATCAGTGTCTTGCTATTATATCTTGGTATCAGTGTCTTGCTATTACTTCTTGGTATCAATGCTATTATTTCTTGGTATCAGTATGATTTTCTTATATATAGTCGCATAGTTATCGACAAATCTTGCTCCGAAAAGCAGTACTGCCTTTTCGAGTACGTATGAACTTATTGGACCTCTTCTGTATCTCTACGTCGAGAAGACAATAAAGGCATTCCATCTGGTGGCGTTATGTAAGCTTATAACATTCTTAACATATTTGTGTACAAGTTTTAAGAAATAAGCCTTCCAGAAACATAACTGGTCAATCCATTGGTCACCTAGGAGCTATTTAAATTTTGCACGAAAAATACTGCCAAAGAAAAAAAAATTTCAGTTCCCCCATTTGTTATCTAAATAATGATTAAAGAATCGTACACTGTTTGAAAATAATTCCCCATATTTTCCTGTTGAAAATACTCCAATTTCTTATTAAATAATTTTATGAACATTTTTTGTGCCGCCGCAGCTAATGTTGCCCTGAGTGTGAGAACGCAAAAAAGTTCACCATTTACGCACGTAATTTGCTAAATTATCCCTGAAAACAATGCGTGAGTGATTGCTTAACACGAGGGTATTGGCGACGGACCTCAGAATGGTGAACCTTGGTCAATTGACGAAACCTGAGACGGTACCTCCCTGTCTAAACTTCAACATCACACCAGAAAACGACTTTGGACCTCGACATATTTAATATTCATCCATCCCACTACTTGGAGGGTCTTTAGGGGAACCCATGGGCTGGAACCCATGATTTGATAAAAACAACGCCAAGTCCGCCTTCAATATCTGTTATGTCTTGTAAAATATATTGAATGAGGAATACTGAAAACGAGAAACTAAATTAAGCGTAAATTGTGAAAAAAAAATTAATGAATTCTTATTCGTTGGTTTGATATTTCATTTTAAACAATATTCATACATTTCTGCATCGAAAGAATATGTTCAGCATGTATGAATATAAAATGAGAGGAGAGTTAAAGCAAACAAAATGATTTACCGCTGAAATAATGACACATAGGTGAATTAATAAAATAATTGATTGGACATTTCATTACATGTAATTGCCTTGATTCCGTAGAAAATTAAAAGAACATTCAACACCTGACGTATTACATACGGGGATTATGCGGAAATTAAAAACCTCGTTTCAATCCAGAAAGAGAAGCCTCTGCCTAGGAATTATAATCTTTTAGTCTGAGAAAACACAAATCCTCAAAGCCTGATTGAAAATACTGAGAAATTATTTCAGAAAAATATTACTTTAGAGATTCGTGAATTGTCAGAAACATCGTATTTTTTAATACCCTGCCTCTCTCAATTTATAATTAAGTACGATAAATTCGAAATCTCTTTGAATTAAATGTTTTGCTGGAGTGGAATTATCGGACGCGAATATATCATTTTTCGCCTTTTCGATTAAATTTTTGAGAAGCGGATTTCAAAATTAATTGATTTCAGAGGGAAAGCAACGCATACACGTTTTTTTTCCATTGAACAATTAGTCTCATTTATAGATATTAATGTTTCATTAAGTTTTGTCGTCTAAAAATTAGTTTCTATAAAGTAAATATAACAATCGCAAGGCGATAGCGTTTTCGATAAAAAAAAAAATTCCGTTTTCAACTGAGTTGCCAGTTTAAGTAACTCCAATGAATCGGTATTTAATTACGGTTGTACGCTCATGGTCTTTCATCACGTGCTTTAAATTTATTTAATATTCATTATTAAGATATATATGCCATATGACAGACTAAATTGGATCAATTGTACTATATTAAAAAACGCACGATGTAAATCGATCAATGTTTACTTTGGCAGTGAATACTTATATGAAGAGTATTAGTAGACTTACGAAAGAACTTCCTAATGTTTGACTTATTCTTAAAATTTTGATAAAAGTAATGCTTGTTTATATAAACGATCCTAATTTCTTGATGAATCAAATTTAATTTATTCAATAATTAGTTTTAATACTTTATTTTATTATTTGACGTTTATTAAATTTATCGCGTAAAATAAATACGTGTAAAAATTTTAACTCAATTAAGCTTTTTGCTAATAAATTAAGCTACATTGAATTAAAATTAAATCAAACGATGAATTATATTAATAAATTGAATATATTTAAGCTAAATGTAATTAAAAATTAAAACAAACGATAAATTATTAAATTGAATGTTATATCAGCAACATGTAATTAAAATTAAAGCGAAAGAAAAATTATTAAATTGCATATTATATCAGCTACAAGTAAATAAATTTAAAGCAAACGATATGAAACGATGGATTTGGAGACCATTTGATGACTTGGCGAGAAACTTGGAGTAAAATTTAATTATTTAAATAATTAGTTTTAATCAATCAATTTTGTTAATTATAATTATATTATCGTATTGTCATCCAAAACAATCGTGCAGATAAATTTTCAGTTCAATTGAGCGCTTTAAAATGTGAGAAAAAGGCTTTTAAAGTTTTGAACCTGACAAAGTTTCAATGTAAGTTAAGGAAAACCCATTAATTAGATTTTGTCAAACAATAGAAAATGAAATAGGTTATTTATTTTTATTTTAATAAATTCCATTGTGACTTTGATGCTAACTGAAGTTTGATGGGATTGCCAAACAACTGAATTAGTTTCACGGTAATAATTAGAATTATTGCTAAAATTATTTAAGTAACGAAAAAACATGGCAACAATTACAGAAACTCGTAGCAAGGGTCTTTTTAACGATGAAAGAAAACTGATAAAAATGTTGAAATAAAGCATCGGGTTCCCCTTGGCGACTACCGGAAAAAAAACGCTAACTTAGAAAAGAGATCGCCAACTTAATGATATGCAATGAAAGATGTTACGATGAAGTCGTAAATGAAAAGTTGA
Organism: Nephila pilipes; assembly: GCA_019974015.1. Taxonomy (NCBI): domain Eukaryota; kingdom Metazoa; phylum Arthropoda; class Arachnida; order Araneae; family Nephilidae; genus Nephila; species Nephila pilipes. The sequence goes on along the minus strand of BMAW01039637.1, from coordinate 7,285 downwards.
CCAAAACCGAACGAAATTGAAAGGAAAAAGAAAATTTCAACGGGAATAATAAGATAATGATAGTTCTATGTAACGAATTACAAAATTTAAGCATAAGTAATAATAAAGAAAGATAATAATGATTCACAAATAATTATCGTTATAAATTATAACATAATTTATATTTAGAATGAAAACTATGAGGAATAAAAGATATATAAGTAGAATTTTACAAATTACTCCAAATAATTATGATTAGTAAATAAAAATTATTTATGAATACAAATTATTTATAAATTATAATTATTTTTAAGTAATTAGGTACTACTAATACTTTTTTAAAAGAATTGTTTTAAATTTTTCTTATGAATAATTATTATTTATAAATAATTGTTGCTTATAAATAATTTTAATTTATAAATAATATTATACTCATTATAATAATACATATATAACACATTTATTTTAACAATAAATAGGAATGTTACGAAAAAAAATTGACAAAAATGAACCCAACTTATTTAGCAGATTTCTTCAGTGGTGGGTAAACTTTTACTATAAAAGACAAGATATTTGAACGCTTATTCGAACAGTATGGCTTATGCAGTTTTAACCACACGTACTTCGCAAAGTATGAATCAAATTGCTCCGCACACCTGCGATGTCCACGTAGTGACTTTAAATAGAGCTCCACAAACACTCTGTTTAATTTCTGTGAGTCCCAATTTCAGGAATCTGATAGCAAATGGTTGACAGCGATCCGATCTCCTAATCCAATGCATATTCATTCCTATCTATCTGCATTCTCAAATACAAACATCTTGGATTTCCTTTATCTCAACCAAATACATGACATTCTTGCAAAGCAAATATTTCACTTTCTTTACAAGGAATCCCTTATCTATGCAAAACTGCAACACATTTATTTTACACTTTTATCCAAATTATTAACAAGTAAGATAAAAAAAAATTTAAGTCAATTCCTACTTAGGTCAACAAAGAAAAATTTTATATTAGTTACTTTTTATTAAATTATTTGGTGGTATTTTGCCCAATGGGGACCCTGGTACGCTTCGCGGACTTAACGTTCAGCAAAAAAAAATCGAGCCAAGTGGTTGGGCTCAACTGCATTTTCACCAATTTAATTTAATTAATATTTGAAGAAACTGTATTAACATCAAGTGTCATCCACTACAAGTTTAAAGAAATATATTTGAACTTGAGTGGATGAATAAAAAGTATTTTATTAACGATTGAAAATTTGAACAAGAGAGAGAGAGAGAGAGAGAGTGCGAGTTAATAGAAGGAATTTAAAAAAAAGTAAATTGTATTTTTTCCAACATTCTGAAATGAATTTTACCAAAATTCCATAGGACTATCGAACAACGAACGATCTTTGATATAACGAAAAATGATTAAGAAAAAATGAATATCTTATTCCAAAATTGTCGTCTGTTATTTTTCTTAAAATTCAAGTGCCGTATTTAACGAACAGCATCCAAGAAAAGAGAGCATGTGACATATGCTAATTATTATCGAAAGAAAATGTATCAGGGTTAACATAACTTCAATCGCTACATTTAAATTGTTATCGCTCCCAAACATCGCCAATCACCATGGGACACCCGATATCTTTACTTAATAAAAATTAGTGAATTTCCCATTACATTTGACAAATTGCCAGATATTTAAACAAAATGCATCACTATTCGCCAACAAGATCTCGTGTAACCTTGTCAAAAATGATATTTAATCGATTTATGAAAAGAATTTGACATTTAAATGCATTTGAAATATCGAATGCAATTATAATTGTACACACATTGATTATACATTTAACTTCAAGCTTTCATATATATGGATTTTATATATAAATACGTATAATCTTTCATATTTTGAATAATTCTATTATGTATCTCAAATTTAAAACTGCTTCATTGGAAAATCTCCGAGCTCATGCAAAGAGTTAAATCATCTGAAATTGATTTAAAGCTACATTCGTTTACCGCCAGCATCTATTCGTATGCCAATGGCTCAGAATCCAAACTTTTCCCTGTCAAAATAACTAAATTGGAACACATTGGAAAGTTTTCTCGAGGAGAAAACATTCGACAAGTATGACTCGGCGATCAATTTTAGAAGAAGGAAGGAAGTAGAAACACGTCACCGGGCTTCAGATTTCGAGACTAGAAAACTTCTCGGTGAATATCGGGACAACATTCTTAAATCTAATAACTATTTATTTAGTTATGAACAAAGATTCACTCCCTCTCGAGATTGTACGAATCAGGAGAAAAGGATGTTTTCTTTATTTACTTCATTTCTCTAGGTTTAATTTGAATTTCCGATTGTTGTTGTTGTTATTATATTTTACATTTCACTCCATTGTCAAGAGAATTATTTGTCTCCATGTTTCGAAGTTAATCGAATGTACGTATAATAAGAAGAATTCTGATTGGTTTTCTAATTGAACTCAAATATCAACGGGAGAAATTATTTTTATTCAAAACATATAATCGTGCCGCATTTGAACAGGAACAAAGATTTTTTTTTTAGTATTAATTAAACCAATAAATACTTATATTTTTAATTGATTCAAAGAGAATTTATTTTGGAAGAAAATTACAATGCTATTTTAGTGAAATGCGTTGACTATTTAGTTTGGAGCCACCCTTTCCTCGAAAATAGAAAATAATCGTGTTTCCCAGGATTTTTTCTTAATTCTTCTTTTCGTTACAACTGAACCTACTTTCATCTTTTAATTCTCGAAATGAACATAAAGAAATAATTTCATCATAAAATAAGTATCGAAATGGTAATAGAACCTCTCAAAAATTCTTTTTAAATAAAACTGAATAGAATTGTACTCCTAGTAAACTGTTTCGAATATAAAGTCAATGGTAAGACAAATTTAGATAATTACAAATTAAGCCTTATAATATTAAAAAAAATTTAAAAATTTAAAGACTTTATTTTTTAATCTAAATATTTTATTCTGTTTAAGTAGACACTGTCCTCTAAATAAAGTATATTAAGAGTTAAGTGAAGATAAGAAATGTCAAAACAAAGTTATGTTTGAGGATAGACATTTAGAAAACTTTTCCAAGTGAAATGTTTTGTAATACCGTGACATGGGAACAAAACTCAAAAAACTCTAATGCAGACAGCTTGCAGTAAATTTCTTCTACAATAGCGTCAAAAAATAAAATGCCTTACTTAACTAGCCAGAAGAGACGTCTTTTCAGCCTAGTTGGTAGAGGCACAGCAAAAAGCGACCGGTCAACGTTCCTTCGGCCCTACTGGACCAGGGTTCGAAACAACGCTGCCGCATCAAGGCCAATTCTCTCTCCACGGGACACCGGGGTGAATAACATCCCCCGATACCTCGGAGGAAACGTCCTTCACTGAAGTGGTGACCCAGGACTTGAACACTAGAGGGCAGCACAGCCTATCCTTACTGATTGTATCTGCCCCGACGCAAAAACATTTGCCTCTGTATGTCTAACAAAGACAAACGCATGCAAATCACAACTAATGATATTCCGGCTCGGGCGCACGTTTCGACGAGACCCACAACTCAAAAAGAGACAGCCGATGATTCAATAATGGAAACTGTCCCAAGTAAAACTCAATTCAATAGGGAGGGGTTGCATATCAATTGCAATAATGGCTGAAAAAAGAAAACAAAGAAACCTTCTGTACCAAAATACCAATGTTTCTCTTTGTATCATCTCCATGCTACTGGAAGGGGAGTATGCAGCGACTCTCTTCTACAACAGCGTCAGATGTAAAAATGCCTTACTTAACTAGAAAGAATAGACGTCTTTTCAGCCTAATTCACAGAGGCACAGCAAAAAGGGACCGGTCAACTTTCTTTCGGACCCACTGGACCAGGGTTGGAAACAACGCTACCGCATCAAGGTCAACAACTCTCTCCCCTTCCACGGGACACGAGGTTGAATAACATCCCCTGATGTTCCGGAGAAAACTACGTCGAAATCTCAACAATATGGAATTGTACAATTGTTGCATCTCTTACCAAAACATTGTTTTTTTTATACTTGTTAACCATTTTATCCAAATTCTAAGAATATTCGTTTCATTTGAAACACAGCCGAATAAAAACTATTATTCTCTTTATTTTTTGATAATTCAGTTTAACTGAGGAAAAATAATTCATATATAGTACAATTAATCCATTTTTTTAAACTTCGTCCTTCAAGTTCTTTCTTCGTAACGGAGATTTCCGCAATTCACAAAACTTTAGACAGCTTGTCTTATCGGCATGTTTAGAATTTTACTGTCTTCACTCATTCAATGGGTGCATCACAAACCTTTAGTCATCCAAATCATTCTTCGCACCCCCTGATGAATCATACCCCAAAAAAATAAATCATACTTCATTCATAGGTTCGACATACAGCTGATTTAAATTGCATACCATCCCACGTGGGGTCCAGGGGAAATTAATTGGTCAATATCAAGCTAAATTGCCAACTGGTGAATTGTCTCTTACCATCTCATATTGTGATATCATTTAAATACATTAAATCAATTATTCATAAATCATAATTATTAAGTTTGTATCTTAGAGACACGTTGTACAAGAAAGATACTTTTCCAGACGTATTGAGACGTTAAGCCCTTGAAACAATTAATATAAATACACAGAATCTAAGTGGTTACATGTTTTTAGAGATGGCTCCCTTTTTGACGATTTCATGACTGAAGGGTCTGGAGTTTTCTCGAATTTATTTTTCTTTTATGCTCTTGGGGGGGGGGGGATTTAAAAATGCCTTTGACTGAGAGGTGGAAGCCATTCGCAACGCACTAAGGCGGTTTTGAAGATAAATTTTCTAGAGTGGTTCTTCTCTCTGATTCTCTCAGCAGCCATCCTGGCCATAAGTTCAAATAGACCTCCTTCATCGAATGAAATCCTTCAATGTCGGGATTACTTGCAAATATTAGCATGAAAGAGGAAACGTCTTGGCCTCTAGGGGATACCTGGGGGCTGTGGAGTTAATGGGAATGAACAGGCTGACTTCCTTGCAATGAAAGGTTCGAAATTGTTACAGACAAGCCGTTCAAAAATATCTAATCATTCTGTGAAGCTGTGTATCAAACAGATTAAGTCACAAAACTTTAGGGTACGACTACTTGGCCGTTTGCAGTCAAAACGGTGGAAATTTGACGACCTTCTATCCATTCCCAACGTCCCACGTCGTGAGGCTGTTGCAAAATTTCATCTTTTGACGGCCCATGACTGTCTAGGAGAACACCTCCATCGTATTAGGATTTTTAACATTCCGAATATTAACATTCTTGGTGATTTGGCGGAGCCAATAAACTGGGCTCCCCTCCATCGTTGCTAATCGCTTTATGGCGACACTAAAACGGCATTGTTTTGACGAGCAAGAGAGCTTTTAATAAAGTAATGACTTCGGTCATTTTTCTGGCTTTTTTTCCCTTGTGTGTTCATGTTGTGCTTTCATCTTTGTTGTTGTTTCTTCTGTATTACCTTGCCACTGGAAATAAAAGTTATTCATAATTATTGGCAAGACCAATGGAACCTGGAAGTAAATAATGAGCTGTATCACATCAAGTCCGTCCTTTCTCATTGGAAATCATTTACAGGACGTGATTTTAATTCCCTTACGAATTGGACGTACGAGACTTACACATTAGCATTTCTCTCTTGCGGAAGATCCTCTTATGTGTAAAAATTGTGTTTGTCCACTGACAGTTAAATGCATTTAATTGAATATTTGGCAACTAATTATGTTCATTTTAAACATTTTAAATCATTTACATTAACTTTAATTGACAGGAGAAATTCCCCAACCAAATATATTTGATATTCTGATTTATAGCTGTCCCATACATAAATTCATAACATACAGCGTACATAAATACATAAATTCAAAGGAAACTGTGGAATTTTTTTCACGCATGTTCAAATTTAAGTTCCTTTAGTTACGCGTATAATCTCAAACCGATACGCAAATTTCTATCAAATACGTTGTAAAGTATCGGTGGTAACGGATTGTAAAGCAGCAGAAATCCATTGCTTAAGTTCACATAAATTTGTGGGTAATGGTAGCGCATACACTTTATCTTTTGTAAAACACCAAAGGAAGAAATCGCATGGGGCCATATTAAGTGATTACTGCGAAATATGCGACAGCGAAATATCTCTATGAAAGCTTCTAAAATAGCTTTCGTGAAATAGCTTCACGAAAAACACACGAGGGCCATCTATAATTCACAAAATGAAGTTTGAACAGTTTTTCTTAAAGTTTATGCATCAATCGTCATTCTGTGTCGTTTATTGATGAAAATATGGAATTTTGTGACAGGCTGAGTAATTTTGAACAACCCTACAAAAGCAGTGAAAGATTCAATATTGAGTTTGGTAATTTCGAGAGTGATAATGATAGTGAGCGGAAATTATCTAGTGAAACATCGGTAATGGTCCGTGATGAGTAAGAAGCCTTTGGAGTACCTCTAGATGAATGTATACAAGGTTAATGACTCGAACCCTCTAATTTAATCCGTCTAAGGTAAGGCGACCAGACGTCCCGCTTTTTAACAATTTATCCCGCGCCCCGCGAGATTTTAAGCTAGTCTCTATTTTTTGAAAAAATGCACGACAAGCTAGAGAACAGCGAGAAAACAAGAAGGGAATTAAGTGTTCGGCTTCCATGTAGCTATTTCTCCAGGATATGAGCTTTATAATATATTTGTAAATTTCATGTTACACTTTAACAGCCAAAATAATTGTTGAGAACTTATTATCAAGAACTGTTTATCAAAGTTCGCCTTGATCAGTTGCTAGAATACGACCACCATTGTTTGGACTTAATGAACAGTGGCTTTTTTCGGCATTGGCAGCGACGAAAACATTTTGCAGCTGAAAAATGAAGAGAGAACATTTAGTACACTTCCACAGATTTTTATTCTTATGGCGACATGTTCCGCTAGGGATCTAGCATCATTTGGAACATTGTGGCAAATGAATTACATCTTATACAAAAATTAGAAACGGAGGGGAATTTTAGAGAGGAGAAAGGACAAGGATTGAGAAGTTTGTTGGTCGTCCACGAAGTTACGCCTTCGCATATTGAGATTTGTAATTGTCTCTCATACGATACACATCGTACTGCGTGCTAGTGCTAGTTAAACGGGTGATGTCAACAAATAAGTTATTCAGATGATTTAGGTAATTTATTTAGGTACCAAAGGTATGTATTTCTTAAGTTTCAAATTTTTAATCAAGACCCCCACCCCTTTCATTGGCGTCCAGCTT
>BMAW01039632.1:0-35450 GCA_019974015.1 Nephila pilipes | reverse complement strand
TTCGCCTTTTGCCTTAAAATACTTTCCAGCTCAAAACTACTGCTTAGTACATTTTAGCGAGCAAAGTTTGTGCTAAGCATAAAAATAACGTTAAGCAAAACTTTGGCGGCTGCATTTCCGTGAGCCTGGCGAAACACGCGGCTGCGGCTGCTTAATGCAAGACATACCGCTGCTACATGCGCGAGCTGCCGCTGCTGGCAAATCAGCCGCGAAAAGGCAAAGCGGTAAAGGCGCCTTTGAAATACGCCGTAAACGCCGGCGATCACTCATGTGTCCAGAAAATCGTTAAAATTTAAACGCGATGGATAATTTCAAAATAAGAACGAAGGAAAAAAGTATTCTGAGTGGTATAATAAAGAAAAATTTTTAAGATATCAAGATTAATCCTATACGGCAATTACGTCAAAATAGCTGCGAAACTTCGAATAATCCTGCAGAGTGTAAGTGCTGAAACTGTGAAATGTGATTAGACATTCTGGATATAGCAGTCGAATAGCTGAAAAACCTTTCTTAAAAGCTTACAAAATCAGAAAAAGCATTTGGGTTGCAAGCTCATCAGTTGAAGAACAGAAAACTTTTTTGAAGAAAGAAGTTATGTTGTTAGTGATGAAAGTAAATTCAACATTTTTTTTGGGTGATGGTCGTCACCGTTTGGAAAAGCCGAACACCGCTTTGGATCAAAAAGTACGTCCTACAGTTAAAACATGGTGGTAGCTCCGTCATGGTTTGGGGTTAATATGGCTGCAAATAGGGGTGAATTTAGTTTTTGGATAGAGTGTTAATGAATCATAAGCTTTATGATAACTACTCACCCAACAATCTTAAAGAAAGTCAGCACAAAATTGGGTTTAGATGGAAATTTTATTCATTTAGCAAACACCCTAACACACGGCACGTAATGTAAAATGTGGTGTCTTTTTTCATTGTGAAAAGCAACTTGTACATACACCGCCTAAGTCCCCACATCAATGTAGAAATTTATAGGGCCCATCAGAAACAGCAGGTCAAAAACAGATTAAATACAAGCGCATTTGAAAGCAAATGTTTGACAAGAAGAATAGGGATAAAATATCTCCAGATACACAAAAAATTAGTCAGATCAGTACCAAGATTTGTTTGGAGGACGATATAAAAAGCCAAAGGACATGCAACAAAATACTGATATTGTCTAGCATGTAATATATCGAAAAAAAAACTTTCATTGGTTATATCTGAATTTTTTGATTAAAATCTGACCTATGTTTACTTCAAATATTTGTGAAACTTTTAATTTAAGTTATTTTTGTTGATTTTCGTTATTTTACTGTAAATCAACAGCCTTTATTACGATTAACAAGTAAACCAATAGTTCTATTCTAGTTAATGTTTATTTTCATTAAAAGTTAAGTTTATCAAGGAAGTGAAAGTGTATCCTCAATTGTTTGAGACACTGTGATACATACTCAGTAGTAAATTCACACTTTAATAAATTTATAAATTGTTTTGTATGCACATAGAAATTTTATTAAATTAGATTTTTAGTAACTGAAGTCAATGGCTCATGGTTACTTTGGAATAAGACCTTATATCCAAATATAAAATTATACTTTAGAAGTTTTAAAATAATTGCCAATAATTCCTTCTCATTTCGTGCATAATTTTGTTCACATAACATCCAAAACCAAAATCTCTTTTTTGTTAAGACAATTCAATTTGATCAATTCACAGATTAAATTTGAACATCATACGTGCATTTAGATTTAAGATTGGTTTAGAATCGTCATTCACACTCATAAAATTCAATTTAACATTTCTTAGCTGAACATAAGACTCGTGTTTCAATTTATAAGAAATTATCGTAGGATAATTTATACCATAGGATCACGTTTCCTTTTATTATGACCCGTGTGGTGACCGGGAATGACGGTATAGTCCCACTGTAGCTCATGCACGTCGTAAGAGATGACTAAAATGTGTACCCAGCGTCTGGGGTATAGCCGGGCACCCTGCCCCTGGGGTTTATATCAGGGGACCTCAGGGACTTATCTTCTTCAGGTAAGTACGGGCATCATGACTCCTAGGCATCCTCGTGATATACTTTCCTTTGGGGTTGACTGTCTTTTGTAAACACGGGTGACGCACTCCCGGGTTACCCTAGCGATCCGTCTCTATTTTCAACCCTCCTTCTAAAAATCATTTTTACCTTTTTTTCAACTTCACGTCAAGACCACAGTTTAATCTTGTTTGGCGCAGCATAGCCATATCTGGCTCTTGCGCCAATAAAATTTACACTCACTCACTCATTCCTTTTATAATTTTCATAATACCTGTTTGATATAAATAGTATATTTCAAACAATTCCATACTCTTAGTTAAAAATAAGGGCAATATTTTAGACTCTGCGACGGTATTATCTGAGAACTAATAGAATCATTACTAATGCATACATCTTCTAGTGTTTTTTTTGGACCCCAAAACCTGCATAAAGGGAATCTATATACAGATTAAATATTTATAAATGGATCACATTTTGGACTTCATCAATTATTTCATTCACATACCTAGAACCTGTTGTTATTCATTGCATAATAGTGTTTTTTCAATACACTTGGCATTGAAAAACTTGATATTAAGGATAAATAGTGACAGTTTTTCAGGGCAGTTATTTTTGTCGACTCGATTGGAGTTATCCAGGCAATCTCGAATAACCACCATTCTGAAACGCAAATTAAGATAGATGTAAACACATTAAGAGATTTAAAAAAATATATTAAAATTATATTTCAATAGTTACCTTCCCAAGTGGGTATCTATGGGAATGAGGAGGAGAACAGACTGGCAAAAAGGGGAAATAAGCGATCAAAATCTAAATCCCCCAAATTCCTTAAAGTATGTCCACAAAAACTCTTGCAGAGACAATTTTAATGTTATATGTAGTTAAAGATAAAAAATGGGGGGCAACACATTCAAAAACCCACAACTTTAGACCAAGAAAAGAAGCAATTGTCCATTTCAGATTAATTACAGGCCAAGATTACCTTGGAGAGCACCTAAATAAAATAGGTATTCTCTACACCAACATAAGTCCAATCTATAAATCAGGAATAATGAATTCTGAACATCTTCTGGATCGTACGGGAAAAGACAGAGTCGCACAGGAACAAGGAGATCACCTTAGACCGCATTGAGAGACAAGGGACATCACGGACTGATTGCGGATGCCTGCCTTCTCGTCGTCCCTCGTAGCCGTGGTAGCCTAGTGGTCATGGCTTCGAATTCGTGGGTTCGATTCTTGGCTACCAAAGAGCTGCCGTGTAACCGGGGCTCATGCACGTTGAATCTGTCGGGGCCCAAAATCCTCTCGTTGCCGTTGTGTGAAAGTTAGGAGAAAGGGTGCCAGCTCGGGTGTCGTCCTCGTCACTTTACCGAGGTTCAAAATCACGAGGTCCGTCGCCAATTACCCTCGTGTTGCTTCTAGTGCGACGTTAATAAAAACTGAACTAAAATCACATCATAGCAAAAACATTCTTAATTTTACAATTACACAATCCATGAAATACTAAACATTCCATCTCACGATTTTTCCTCATCCATAACAATTGAACATAGTGATCAGTTTATAGTTCCACAACTGAAAGACTATTCACAGTGTTTCTCAATATTGAATTAATAATGAGAATTTTCTTATCAATGATGATTACTGACGCGAGTGGTGAGCGTTCATTTTCAAAACTTAAAATGGTCAAAAATGAATTGAGAAATCGTATGACTCAATCACGTTTGAATAATTTAAGCTTGATGAGTATTGAAAATGAAATATTAACAATTGATTTTGAAGAACTAATTAATGATTTTACCAATTTAAAACGTAGAAAACGAACATTTACATCAAACATTTTCGACAAGTACGGGCATCATGACCCGAGGCATCTTAGTGATCTTTTTCTTTCCCATGGGGTTTAATGTCTTTAGTAAACACGGGTGACGCTCTCCGGGGTTACTCTAACGATTCTTCTCTATTTTCGACCCTCCTTGTCAACCAATTTGTGTCTTTTCTTCATTTTGTACTCGTCTAGACCACAGTTAAATCATGTTTGGCGTAGTATTGCCATAACTGGCTCTTGCGCCAAAAAACTTTACTTTCTCACTTGACCCTTCTTGTCGATCAATCTTTTTTTCATTGTTTTAACGTCTAGATCACAGATTTACCTTATTTTGCGCAGTATGGCCACATCTGGCTCTTGCGCCAATAAAACTTCACTATCATCATCACCTAAAACCTCATTTTACTATGGATTGCTTTTATTGATCTGTACATGCAGTTATATACAGCAAATTAAAGTGTCGCAGATGGGCCTATTTTTTCATAAGGGCACAGGACCTCAAAAAGTCTTAAGACGTCCCTGCATATATATTAACTCATAACACACATTTATTGATTGTGTTACGAAAAATGCAGAGCAACACGGACAATAAGTCCTAAATTTTGAAAGGAACTGAAATCATTGAAGATTTTTCACATACTAAACCCCCGTATATACGGTTCAGGTCCAAGCTGTTCCCAGATTCTATACGGCTGCGAGTAAGTCAAATTAATAATATTATTTATGGCTTAGCTTTTGACAAACAATTTATGAACGATAATTTATAGAAAAAAAAATTTTTTTTTTTGGCTAAAATAGAGTTGATAAATTAAAATCTACTTATTTTATTGTTTGGAACATACGACATATTTAGATGTCTACAATAAATAAATAACGCAGAGAAAATATTTTTAAAAAATTAGTAAGTAATGGTAATAAATATATTTTTTGTTAAATATAACCTTCGAAATAAATATGTATTTGTAACATTTTAGAAAAGAAATAAAGAGACCGTTTTAAAATCAAAGTTTGTTTGGAATATAGGGTATTAAAACTATGAGACAAAAGTGTATAGTTAAAATTCAAGCAACCCAAATCTTTTTTTAATAAATTAACAGCTTTTAATTTAACAGAAAAAAAAATAGATATTTCTTCCAAAGACTATAAAAAATATTTGCTTTTAATGAAGTTACACAAGAACCATTGAAAAAAAAAACAATCCAAAAGAAAAGGACATCTTTTTCCTTAATATGGATTACATGTTTAAATATTTTCAACCTATGCACTGAGATTTTTTTCATCGTTTGCTTTTTATTAATGTGCGCCTGCATTATAAGACTACGAGTTTTGTAAATAATTTCTAACCCTCTCCCCCGTTTCTATAGCAACGAATGGTTTCCAACTATAAAAAACAATCACCGCCATCTTTTGGGAAAATGCAGTTTTTTTATTTATTTATTAGACGTCCATCTATGATAAGTGGATTATTAATATCTGTAGAGAAAATTTTATTGTTCTCTTCAAATACAAAGGATTTGATTAAAAGTTTTACAGAAGTTAAAATTGATTAATGATATGTAATGCAGGAATGAATTATCAACTTTTTTTGGAATTCATAACATATCTGTTAAAATTCAGCAGTATATTTCAAAGTGTTTGATTTGCTACTGATTAAACAAAAACGAGTATTGTAGCATGATTTGTGATAAAAAAAAGTTCAAACGCTTTTAGATTATATCTTATCTCGTTATAAAAAGTTTCTTACAATTAAACAGTAATAAACTTATTTAAGAATACTTGTAATATAATATTAATTATTTTTTTCTCATCTTTCTTATTTTTTGATTGTTTTATATTAAATGATCTCAAAATTTGATGTTATGGAAATTTTTTGCTAAATCGAATTTCTACCATATATCATGCGTATTACCTTAACAAAGATTCTTAACCCGTAGTGCTCATTATATAATCTGTAATGGCAAAATTACAATTGATGTACACTTCTCAATTGTTAGTTGTTATTATGAGAAATTAATTTGTAAAAAGAGCCAAAACAAAACATAAATACGTGCCAAATCTTCAGATTTTAAACCATTCCTCTTTTTTCTGATTCACAGAGTCAAATTATCCATAAAATTAATGTTTATTCTATCTTATAAATATTTTGGATCTTTCATATGATTTGATTCTGATAGACTCAGAAGAGCCAGGAACATATATTAAATCTCAGAGAACCGCTTAAATTATTTTAAATGATTATTGATTATGTAGAGTGTTTAGGTATTCAATAAATATAATCAACTCATTGAATTTAATTTACAACCCCTAAAGATTTCAAAAAGGCTGACTGTAAACATTAAACAACCTCAATCTGTTTTTAATAATTTACATGATAATAATTTAGATTTAATGATTTTGTGAAGAAAACTTCATTTATTTAAAAGAAAGAAAGTAACAATTTCTCAATTCCTTAAACTTATTAAATATAGAATATATGTATAAGAGATTTTAGAATTTTTTTAAAATCTGAATTAGCGATTTCAATATGTAAATTCTAATTACTGAATATTATATGATTTTTGTAAAACAGTTATACGACTACTTTCGAACTAAACACATACATAAATTCCAAACTGGACAGGTTTAAATTAAAAATCAATCCAAAAGCTACACGAGAGCTGTACGATATGGATGTCGAATTTCTGAACCATGATTCAGTAACACAAGCTAAAGTGAGATTAATTTTCTTAGTTTCAGTATCACACAGCGTTTGGAATTTGAGGTTCAGTTCCATTTAATATGAAGCAGACTCCACTGTTCGATAAGTAGGATTTTTGATATAATCATTATTCGATTACTGATAAAATTGTCCACGGTACCCGAGTGGTCATTATCGCAAGCTCGTGACCCGCGTTGTTTTTCTCAAATCGTGAATTCTAGTGGAGATGTCTTTAAAGACGCACTGTTAAGTAGAGTTTTAAGTCTGACGAATCACCAAATCCTCTCACTGGCGTAGTGTGGAAGTTAACGAGAGGATTTCTGGTTCAAATGTCATTCTCGACACTTGACCGAGGCTCAAAATGACGAGATCTATTGCCAATAATCCTAATGTTGCTTCCTAGTGCAGCATGTGGCTGCGGTAGCCTAGTGGTCATGGCTTCGGATTCGTGGCGCCCTCATGAGCTTACCTTCTTCAGGTAAGTACGGGCTTCACGAACCCGAGGGACCTGAGTGATATTTTTCTTTCTCATGGGGTTTACTGCCTTTGGTAAATATGGGTGACGTGCCCCCGGGATACCCTAGCGATCATTCTCTAATTTCGACCCTCCTGCTTGTCACAACTTTTCTCCTTTCGTTTTCACTTCCGTCTAGATCACAGCTAGCAGTTCCGATTTCTATGTCTACTCGTTTACATTCATTTTTCTCCCTCTATTGAATTATTGTTTGCTCATTTCTGTTTTTGTACTTATTTGTTTCATTTTTGTTTTCTTTTTTCTCTCTTGGCCTTGCCAACCCGCATGTTTGCCGTGTGCGGCGTCCCGTAAGGAGGAAAGTGGGATCCTGGGGATACCTTTTGCGTTCCTTTTGGCCCATGCTTCGCTTTAGACGGTGGCAGGAGTGAGCCCGCTGCTGTCAATCGGCTGGTGGTAAGCCTCTTTGGGGATTCATCCGCGAAGAGACACTGCTGTAGGGCTAGTGCTGCAGATAAAGGGTGCATCGAGTTTCCCGGTGGATAATCGCCCTGATGCTGCAGTGCTATATCCTGGGTGACCTCCAGGTAAGTGCCGTGCCTGTTGTATGTCAGTTGATCGGCAACTGCCTCCCTCGTTGGACTCTATGGTGGGTGGAGGCACTCCAGGATGAATACCTATTTATTCTCATGGATCATTCTCTATTGTGCCCGGGTAATGGCCTTGTATAACCCAATTTGTCCAGTGTCGATAACATTGCTACACATTCTGGGTTTTTAATTCTTTCCCTGCCTAATCAAGAAATGTCTAAACAGTCTCCGTTTGCTATTCAGAAGGCCCTTCTGGGAATCGGTGGAGATCCAAAATCAGTTAAAAAACTACGTTCAGGAGATTTGCTTATAGAAACAAAGTCCGCTTTGCAAACTAAATCATTTTTACTAGCGAAAACATTTTTAAATTTTCCACTTACGGTCATTCGTCAAAAGTCGCTTAGTTCCTGTCACGGTGTCATTTCTGAACCTGACTTGATGTGCACCTCTGACGCGGTTATCCTTGAGGGATTCTCCAATCAAGGTGTCACTCAAGTCAGAAGAATAATAGTTAAGCGAGATAACTCTTCCTTTCCGACAAAACATTTGATATTAACATTCAATAGCCCACTACAATAAAAGCAGGATATCTAAAGTGTCACGTACGTCCATATATTCCGAATATTCTGCGCTGTTTTCAGTGTCAGAGGTTCGGTCATTCAAATGCAGCATGCAGAGGGCAATTAACATGCTCTAGATGTGCGTCCGTTGGACATTCTTCCACGGATTGCCTTCTGGATCCTAGATGTGTTAAGGCACCCGACTAGGTTCGAAGACCAATTTTTTAAAAAAATGCTTTTCAGAAGGGTATTTTAGATTTAAATGACAGAAATAGACTCAAAAAGCAATAAATTTATATTTATATACATGTTTTTTTTAATGAAAATTCAGCAAAATTTACAACGTTAAGAAAAACAGCATAACTAAATAATATACATAGTGGATTTTGACTTCATATATATATTTCTTAATCCCTGTAAAGTGTAACTGACCGCAGAATAACAATTATTTTCAAAAATAAATATTTTATAAGGATTCGAAGTTGATGTTTATGATTTTTCATCAAAATTACTATATGTTTTGGACCGAAAAAGACTGTAAAATATGTCTAAATGTATCTATCCCAAAACCTGCGGTCTATTACACTCCTAAGGACTTTTTGAATATGTGTGCCAAATTTTATTGAATTTAGGTGCAATAATTTGGAGATATCACGTTTTTCGTGCATGACTTTTAGTGAAAAATTCATTCTATATATAATATATGCATATGTTACTTAAAGTTCATATCAAAGAAACAACTTAAAATTCTCCAGTTTTATATGTTACACTTTCCTAATCTGCAATATTGATGTTTCTTTCTTTCTTTTTTTTTTTTTTCTAATGGACCTAAACCCTCTTGTGGAAGTTTTTGTTAATATCAGTTAGAGCCTTTTTTAATTCTTCGAAACACATCTGACATAGATTACAGACTAATTTTCAAAAATTGACAATCGGGAAAGTTTTATGATGACACACAATAGAGCCAGACTTATAATATCACAAACATTTGAATGTATATAAATATATGCATATATTACCTCTAGGTTTTGAAAAAAAAAAATGCCTTTTATGAAATTTTAGCAAAATTTTCAATATCAAGAAAAACAGCATAATTTAAAAAATAATGGGCATAAAAAAGTGTTGTTATAAATATATACTTCATAATCTCTATGAAGTGCCACGCACTGCATGTTAAGGAATAATTAATAAAAAAAAAGTCTTACGTAAACATTCGTAGTTGACATTAATGATTTTTGCATAAGCATTTGAAGTTGACATTATGATTTTTCGTCAAAATTGATTAATTTTTTAATTCGAAAGTAACTATAAAATGTGATTAAATGTAACTATATCTTAATCTGGGGTTTGTAATACTCTGCAGGGTTTTTGAAATATCTGTACCAAATTTCATTCAATTTAGGCTAATTGTGGAGATATCCTATTTTTTGAGTAAAAATTATGAAAATTTTATTTAAATAAAACACATTTAAAATATATGTGTATATTTAAATTAAAAATTAAATAACTTAAAATTTCCCAATTTTAAAGGTTATTCTATGTTTTCCCTCCATTTTTGTGTTTCTTTTTCTTTCTACCAAGCTTTCTACTGGAAATTTTTGCTGTTGACAGTGATAAGAATTTTGAATCTTCAATACACTCATTGTCAAATGCTGTTTGTCCCTGTACAGTATTATATCCAGAAACCATAAGCATTTTATTTAATATGCATAATAAACCATTAAATCTATTATTAAATTGTACAACACTAATGAAAGCACCCAAACACATTGTATAGTTCTCAACAAATACTTTATTTTGGTAGTATTTTGCCACAGAACTCCATGGAAAAATTCCTTTTAAGTAAATTAAAAAGCAAATGAAGTTTGTCAATCAATGTTTAAGTTCCTAAATAAATGACCTGATGAGTATATTTCATCATGTTTAGGTTTACTATTCTGTTATAGCATCATTTAACTTGCAGTCTTCTCTCCTTGGCACACACACACACAAGCTGAATCAATTAGCAAAGAAATCTTTTAATTTCCTTAAAATTTTCTTTTAAACGCGTTATATGATCGCTTTTTACTCTCATATTTTCAAGAAAAATAAATTTAATTTCAAACAAAAAAAGAACTGAAAGTAATGTAAAACATAGAAAAAAAACTAAACATAAACGAAAAAACACGTACCAAAAATGTAAACAAACATTAGCGATAGTCGAAAACACTGTTGACAACCATCTACAACAGAATTGCTGGAAATAATTATAAATAAATTGTGGCTTGGTAAGTAGAAAATAAAAATTAAGGTTTTCAAACATTATTTTAGGGAAATAATACCGTATAAAAGAATAAATCGTCCACATCCGGTCTTAAATGTCACTACTTCTGGTTTCGTTTTCAACAACTACGCATTATTAAAAAAGCTATATCTCGAGTTCTACTTCACATAAAGTAAAAATAAGGATGATTGTGGAATCTTGAAAAGTAGGACTATAATTTACAATAAAAAAAATCGAAATTTTCATCAAGAAACGCTTTTTCAACCTAGTAAGATAACTTAATTATCAACAATCTCACCCATCTGATTCGAAATTATGTTCGAAAAGGACAATAGAAAAAAGAATCCAGTAAATAAAAACAACTCAAAATATCTTTTATATCGAAGCACGTAAACAAATAGTCTCACAAGTTTCTCATTCTTATGCCAAAGCTGCAAAATCTTCTCTCTGTGCTTCCACCCAAACTGACCCAGACATTACAAAAGTTTTATGTCCTCCTTTACAGATATTGAAACTTTTATCTCTTTCCTCCGCTCCATTGCCTACCTCTTCCTCCATTAATACTGTCTCCACATCGATAACATCCACACAGGCTCGTAGTCTACCACTTACTAAAAAACCCACATCCGAAACTTCTTCTAAACCTAAGCATTCCATTCCCTTACATGACAGAGCTCTAAAACATAGACCTCAAAATAAGCGCCGAGAAAAAATAATTTATAAAAATGTCTCGCATCCCACAATAGGTACTAAACCCCAGATAGCAATTACCATGAATCCGCATGCTCCCAAAAAAGGTTCTCTCATCCCTTGACGAAGATGACGTGATTTTGTATGATATCGATGACTCTTGGTTGAATGATGCTGCGGACGAAACGGAAACATCCCTCCATTTAAAGCGTGCTAAGCAACTTATCCGAAAATAATGTTTGTCGTTGATTATGCTTAGTTTTAACATACAATTTGATTTAATATTTTAAGCCTTGCGTATTAAATTTAAATTTTTCTATTTTTAAGCTGTTCATTTTTAATCCAATATTTTTACTCTTACTCGGATTTGTGGCCGGCGGTTTTTGTTAAGTCGCGGGTTCCATCCTTGGCCGCTAAAGACCCACCGTGTAGCCGGGGCTGATGCACGTTAAATCTGTCGGGGAACAAAGTCCCCCCGTTGTCACGGTGTGGAAGCTAGGAGAAGCGGTGACAGTTCAGTTGCCTTCCTCGTCACTTGACCGTGGTTCTAAATTACGAGGTCCGTCGCAAATAGCCCTCGTGTTGCTTTTGGTACGACGTTAATAAAAACTAAATTAAAAACTCCTAGCGCAGCGTTAATAAAACATTTAATCTGCAGCTACTCTCTTCCACAACAGCGCCAGAAGTTAAAACGCTTTACTTAACTAGCCAGATGAGACGTTTTTTCTTCGAACCCACTGGACCAGAATTCGAAACAACGCTGCCGCATCAAGGTCAACAACACTCTCTCCCCCTCCCTCCAACAGGATCGGAAAAACCACTGGCCGCCGAGGTGGAGACTCAGCACTTGAACACTAAATGGCAGCACAGCCTATCTCTACTGATTGCAGATGCCCCCGACGCAAAACACTTGCCTCTGACCTTGAAAGTTGTAATTAGAATACGGTTTTTTTTTTAAAAAATATAACAGAAAAAATTGTGTTTAGAGCTTCTTTTTATGTAATGGATGTAGCCACATAACGCTTTAGACTCAGTCCTTTGAGATGTTATTTCTATTGGGTGACTGCCACACTGGAATGTTAATTGCTGAGTCTAGCGATCTTGGCACGTTTCGGAAAAACTTTCAATCCCACTAAGTAAAGGCCCCCAAATATCATAAGTATAGTTTCTAATTAAGTATTAAAGATATTGATAATATTCTGTTCAGATATATAAATTAAAGTTATCGATAACATACAGTTCGGATAGAAATTAAATTAAGCGATTAATAAGAAATGTATCGAAAGAGAAAATGCAACAATAGTTGCTATCTACACATTTATTAATCTATTCTCAACATGTTTCATATCCACGGATAAAGAATAAGGTTTGGCATCCTACTCCAACTGGTTTTGGTTCTGTAACCCTGCAGAATGCTATTTTCCCTGTGTTTCTTTCTTCCCTCTCTTCTCGCCCAGACGCCATCTTTTAAATGAAGACTTTCCGTTAGTTTTGTCGAGTGCGAATTGTAGGAAGCCGGCAATGTAACTAATTTGAAATTTTGGTAACCGTCGATTTTTTCTTACGAATAATATTTGAATGATTGTTTTCAAATATAAGGAAGTTGAATAGAAAGATGTTCCGGATATATATACATTTAGATTGTTTATCCCTTACAATAAAAAATGAAAACATGTAAAATGTTTAAATCACGGTAAATGTATCGCTTTGGAAAAGGTAATTTTATTTTTATTTAGTTTCATTAATTATATCTTTCAATTTGAATTAAAAACATGCCATGATTCTTCAAGCAATGTAACTTCACTAGATTATGATTAAAGAGTAAAGTTAAATATATTTAAATATCTTGATAAGTGGGTTTAAATATGATACGATTTTCCAGTTACAATTCTTAAATGGTTAATTTTAGTGAATTAATATTCATTCATAAAAGTGTAATTTTAAATGATGTAGTTAATCATGTTGATTTTTAAGTAACTTAATTTTCATTGCGTACCAATTATCCTAATGTTTCTGCGAGTGACCTTGAAAATGGATTTAGTTGGTGCATATATGTTTCATGCTCATAGAGAAGTAATTCTTGACTGATTTATTTTATGTTTTGGTTGAGTATATGTGGTTCAAAATTGCAATTAATAATTTTTGTCTCAATTATTTTTGTGATAAAATCAAAATAGAGGATTTTGTCTTCATCATGGTTAAAATAATTACATTTTGAAAAAATTAATGAAATTTAAGACATCTCTATACTTATTAGTAATGAAACTTTTCATTGAAGTTTTTAATTTGACAATAAATTGTGTGCTGTTTCATGTACAGTGAGTGTTTCATGAATAATTAAGTTTCATTTTTTTATGTGAATGTTGTTATAATTCATATTCTTGTAAAACTCATTTCTTGAAAATATGCATGTAAGGATGATTCTATAAAAAAAATTTTTATGTGAACAGAGAAATGATTGTATATATTATAAAATAATGAATCTTGAGTAAGAGTTTGTATATCAAGAGCCAATGTTGCATGTTCTTTGTATACCAGTGTACTCACCAAAAACTGAAGCTTTAAAACAAGAAAGGGAAGGGGATACACATGTTAATACTACAGAGATTTTTTATGCAACTCTCAAGCTTTATTCCAAACTTAATAAGAAACAAGTAGAAAAGTTGAGAAAGCTGTTATCCATTTTGTTCAACAAGGAATGAACGTGTATTGCCAGGAGTTGACATTAAAAATGTTGTTTAACCTAACCACTTGGTGCAATTTGAAAAATTGCCAAAGTCGGCAATTTTTGTTGGTGGAACATGAAGTCTGTGAAGAGTAAAGGAGAAAATAAGAATTTTTTTTTACCTACTTATTTTTTCAGTGGATTTTTGGTATAAAGTAATAATATCAAAAGAAATCCTAAATGAAATGTTTGAAAGCATTAATGTTTGTATCATCAATTATTCCTCTTTCGTCCACAGGTAAAACACAACTGGATCTTTGTTTCACTCAGGCTCATTCATATGCACCTTACAAACCAAAACCAAAATTTTCCTCAATGAAAATAACACATAAAAATGAATATCAATTGCTTTCCAATAAAGAAATAAATTTCTCTCTTCATTCCACAACGACATTAATCTCCATCACTCAGTCGTTAATTTTCTTTAAAATAATCGTGTCCTCTCGAATAAATTAACTGCACATTAAAAAACAGATCTCTCTCTCATTCAACAAAATGTTCGGATTTGCAAACGATTTCTCATTTAACCATGTCAACTCATTCGTACGCCTAAACGAAATTTAGGTACTCGAAAAACATCAAACATAACTATTATTATTTGCATAAAAAACAAACATCTTGCTATTTTGACAAAACATAATGATCCACAACTGGTTTCTAGTTTAATTGTTTAACAAACCTTTCAAAACACTATTTAGTCACTTGAACAAAATCATACATTTTCTAATAAATCAGGATAAACAATGAACCTTGCCTAATGCTGTAGCAAAAAATTTGATAATTTTATCCTTTTTATCATCTAATGCTATTCATATCCATTCGTTGAACCATTCCTTAAGAAAAAGTTCACACTCTGGCATTTTGAAAATTTAAAAATTGAAATATTTCCATTTGCTTCTAATTTCATTAAAATCTGTTTGAATTTTTCTCGCTTCTTTCATATTCATACTAGTAACTACATTGATACTTAGGAAGAAAGTACGCAGTAAAATTCCACAGAGAAACGCTCGTCAATCCAAGGAAATGCATGCATAAAGAAACGGTTAATCCAGAATATTTTCTCAACCAACAACAGTTTGAAGTTTTCGAACAAAGGTGCAAAAAATTCCATCCCTTAATTGGTTAAAAAAAAACTTAAAGTAACAAACGAAACCACAGAATAATGATGAAAATTCTCTCAAAAAGCAAAAGTTTCAGTTTTGAAACAGGGTTGGTATGTTCACGCCTGCATGTGCAATCACCCTGCCACCTATACAAAAAGAACCTAACTGTTAATTCCTAGTACAACCATTGTAAAGAGTGGTAAGCTCTTACTGTGTTTGTGAGTGAAATAGGGAAAACCCATCCGAGAAGGCACCATGAGCAGGTGTCTTGTGAATTATTAAAATATAATACAGTCCATCACAAGTGTTTCCTTTATTGTGAAAATGAGAACTTGTAAATTAGTAACTAATGGAATTTTTAAGTTATGTTGTGAAATGTTCATTTGAAGGTGCAAAAAATCCTGTACTTTAATGGCTAAAAAAATCCAAAACGTAACCAACAAAACTGCTAAAAAGATGCATAATGAACCTAAACTTTTAACTAATATTAAAAAATTGAAATGGTTGCCATGCCTAAAGCCATCATAGAGCATAGAAAACAGGGTAGCCACATTTGGCAAATTATCGCCAAGGGTGGCTGGGCTAAACAGCATTCCAACTCTTATACTTTGAAAAGTAATGTAGGGCTTCTTGTCTTTAAAACCTATCTATAAGTAGGCCTGGAATATGACAATTTATAACTATAAAAAAAATTCTTTTTGTATCGCTTAATTGTAAAAGTTTTTAAAGATCCAAGTAATAATTACTTATCTGTAGATTCAGTTCTTTCAGATAATCAAAAAGTATTGTTATGCTTGTACAATTAATTTAGCAGTTGTAATATTTGTTGACTCTCATTTTAAATATAATTTTAGAACATATATAGAGGAAAAGATATTTTGTACTTGTGTAAAATCCTGTTAACTGAAAATTAATTTAATTTCAGTCAAACTTCTGCCATTTTCCTATTCAATAATAATGGTTCAGTGAAAATGGTTGATGAGTTTTTACATTTGTGCTAATTGTTTTTATTATAAGTCTTCATGTAGTAGTTTCTTTGGTACTTTTCCATTTTGCCAGCACAAATCTCGTCAAGTAGACTTTATTGGCGGCGACACACAGTAGACACATACGCCGTTTGGCTTCAGTTGTATCATTTTTGGCACTGTTATTGCCTGTCCTGGCAAAATGGAAAAGTACTGTTTCTTTTATTTTGTATAACAGTAAGAAAATAACAACACACTTATATAATACTATTAATCTTACTGCAGTTTTTTCTAGTTTTGTTTAGTTTTTCTGTAAGATCTTGATTCTGCAGTATTTTATTACAGATGGTAAAAGATTTTTGGCTATGATACAAAATAATTTGAAATGTTCCAAGCTCTCAAAAATCTTGAGAGTACTTTTACGATTCTACCACTTCTTATTGTAAGAGGTTTTCCACTAAGATGGACATCATCATCTGCGCACTTTATCTCAAAATGATGAATCCATCTAACGGGACGTTCAACCCCACTGCTTCATGGTTTCAATTGCACTACTTGAACAGTTTTATCCTTGCATGGATAAACTTCAAGAACTTTAGCCTATGGCCACAGTAATCTTTTATGTGAATCATCTTCAATTAAGACAATTTCTCTAGGTTTTACTTCATGATATTGCTCTTTTTTCATGGTTGTAGTAAGATATCTAAGTATTAACATCGGAATCTGTTTTTTAAGTGTTGCATAAGACTGTTGATATTTTAAACACATTTTAACATCATTCATATCGAGTTTATCCAAATCCGGCACTCCCATCATCAGAATATCTTGGATATACATAGATGGAGTGAGAGGAATGAGGTCATTAGGATCTTCGGATAAGTACGTAAGAAGTCTGGAATTAACAAACGCTTCACAATCACTTAAGATACTAACTCTTCATAGTACAAGCAGTCATTTCCCAAAACATGTCTAAGAAGTTTTTTCTCTATTTGTATAATTGTTCCTAAAGCCCACCCCATTGGGTGCAGAGGGTGGAATGAACTTCCATGTTATTCTATGGACAGAAATTTCTTTTTCGATTGCATTCCAATCCAGATTTTGTAGCAAGTTTTCAGCACCTACAACGTTAGTGCCATTATTGCAGTAGATTACCTTAGGTCTTCACCAGTGAACTCTTGGCAATAAAGGAAGCCCTCATCATTTACTTATCTGGCTTGTAGATGCTGGACTCCACAGAGGGTCTCGTAATTTTTTTGGATTCAAATTCTGCACTACAAGCTATAAAAAACAGAGAAACCAACATCACCTCCGCTATAAATAACCTCCTAGAAAGATTGGACCATAAGGGAAAATCCTGCATTCTGCAGTGGATTCCTGGACAGTGAGGTGATTGAGTGTGTGGATTCTTAAGCCAAAGAAACAAGGAACCTTGTCCAATCTAACACAACCATCACACTAGCAGATGCCAATGCAGTGGCAAGGCATAGACTCAAAACTTCATGTAACTACTGGTAACAGACTTTGACTGCCCCAGTATTACAACAAGCACCATTATGAGACTAAGGTCACTGTAAGGGCATGAAAAGTCATCCAGACAAAACAAGGTCCTATCCTTTTTGTAAGCACTGTCCTGAAATCCTTACGCCAAGGCATCTTTTGTAATGCCCATCTGTTGCACCAAAAATGCTTATACTCTGCTTGAATCCACTCTATCACCCCCTACAGGATACCTTATATGGCCCTGAGGCACCAGAGCTGGCAGCCGGTGTCTTGGATGCTTTTGGGGGCATTTAACATTAATATTGCTCCATAATGCTTGATATTTTTTGTGATGGGCAAGAAAATCACAATCACCTTAGGTGGCCTAATCAATAAAATAACAATCACCTATGAACGTCCAAAGACAAAGGAGAAAATATCTAGTGTTCCTGGAATTGCACCTCTTGCATCTTAAACATTAATTAATTTCTCTGCAAATGGTTATCCTACCATTTATAACCAAAAATTTTTCTCTCAATTTTGACAACAGAATCTGTACTCCAGCATGAGAGTTTTCCAAATGAGCCTCTGACGTATGTTTCAACAGAAGGCTCCACTAACCTATGTTTTCCCAGAAGAAGAATGGGGTCTTAATGGAGATATTCTAGACATAGCAGCTAGCAGTTGTACAGAGGGTTTAATGAATTGACTGACATCGGAAGAATACAACTTCTGCATATGAAATGCTACTAGCATCGCAAAATACATGAAAGCTTGAAGGAAGATACATTGTTGATAAAAAAAAAAAAAAAAATTCTGAGAATTTTTATCTTCTATCCATTACAAAGAACTTTCCTTCATATCCGTGGATACTTCCAAAATCCCAGCTCATTTTTTATTGCCAACTCTCGTGTAATAATATTTTAGGTTGCAAAGAGATTTGGCAAGTGAAATCAATTGGATCAATAACTATTAGCATAAGATAAAATCACACCCCTAGTAATTGTATCTGGTGCTATTTCCACTAAGGAATTATCACAAAAAAATCACATCTGATTTTTCTCACTAAGTCCTAAAACAGGAGTTGGTTTGGATATTTTAATGAAACTGCTTCTATAAATTTTCTACCCCTAAGGTCAAACTTAGCTTGTTGCCATCAGCATGATCGAATCTTCAATAAAGTGACGCAGTCCCTGCTCTGAATTTACTGAAATGACACAATTGTCAACATAAAAGGAAATCTTTAACTTCATAGTAGTATAATGATAAGTAGTATCATTCAAATTGATTACTTTTTATCAACTTCATGCTATTGGAAAAGAGCCTCTTCCCAGCAATATCTTTGTTTGTTTGTAGTTCATCTAGACTGCACATTCAGGGAAGTTTGACCTCATATATTCCATCCTCATCAATTTTTATCTAACTAAATCTTTTTAGCTAACAGTCTCGCATGGTTCCATTATACCAATAATTTCTCGAGTCTCCACAAGTCTGAAATGTCATTACTTTGTACAAAAAGATATACAGAGGAGTTTTGGTTGAAATCAGCCTTTGGTTTTCCCATTACACTCTAACCCAAATGGGTTTCAACAGCAATTAAACCAGTTGAAGAGGGACATGTATTTCCTGTGAAAAGATTTCTAGCGTAATCAGCTCCTATCAACAACTCTAAAGGCATTTTAGCTTTTTTCAGCATCATTGAATTGAATACCTCTATTTTGTAGTTCCTCGACCTATGGACCCTTTTGTATGCAAAGCATATAACCACAAATAATCTCCTGATCCAAAACTTGTATCTTACAAGAATAATTTTTTTTTAATTTGCTCACTGACAGTTCGTAAGAATTATGTTTCTTCTTGGAACTAACGCTACCAAATACTGCATGCATCAAATATTTTCTTCATTCTGTTGAATTCAAATTTTCATTTGATTAATCGTAGACTTCAAGACATACAATCTTTGCAGAACGTTCTTACCATTTTATTTCTTCCATCCGCCTTAGTGTTTTTGCAAAAGAATTGTTGGTTCGATTTGATTTGATGACACTATATTTCCATCAGTGCTAAGATCATCTGTGATGTTAGGTTTTGTGTTATTGGACTTTTTAAGACACAATTAATTGTCCAATGTTTTTTCTAGCAAATCCTACATTTAATGCTGAATTTGCATTTTCTAGAAATGTGTCCTACCTTTAAACAGGCAAAACAAGCCTTATTCTTTTTTAAAATATCTTGTTTTCCTTCAAAAGACATTTTTTGTGCTTTAAAAAAGTCTTGAGATTTATGGACTTTTCCACAAAATAAATATGACTTCAAAGTTTTTGCTCCATGAACCGAATTATTAGCTGTGAGGACATGAGTTTTGATTTCTCTGTATTTTTTACTGTGCTTCTGAATTTCTGTGGAATTGAAGCCTGATTTCACCAGTAAAATTATTTCTCCTTCAACAACTGTTCAGGAAATAATAGCTGTAGCAATTAATCGCTGTAAGAATTTTTATTCTTTATTTTATTTATCGCTGAATTTTGTAACCTAACTCAAAATAGATTTTCAGAAATGCATGATGCCACTTGAAGGAAAAGCATAGCAGCGTATTTTTCAGTTCTTTCTCCAATTGACTCCAGCAACCTTAAATATGACTCCAACTTATCATAAAGTTGTATTATATTCAATTTTGAATTCATATTTATAGCATTTTTTAGTACTAATAAAAGTAGTTCTCAGACATAATGTTCAACAAGAAGTCCTTCATGGCCAAATCTAGTCTTCAGACTGTCAACAACTTTGGCATATTTTTTTGCAGTCAATGGATAACTGTGGACAATTTCTTGCACTCTACTGCCAATATTGTATTCTGTAATAGATATTGAAATTTCACTACATCACCAATTCCTAACATCGTCATGAATTCTGCTAAACTAGCTTCAAGAACTAAGCCAATCTTTACTTCACCACCAAATTTGATTAATTATATTTTGGGAAGTTTAAATTTGGCTTTCTCTTCTCCCTCTTTCTCATCATCCGGCGCTTCGGATATAGGAGAAAGTTTTTCTAAACACGTCTTTACACGAATACGTGCAACATCCAATTTCTCATGATTCTTCTCTATTTTTTCGTGTTCTTCATATTTTCAAATATAGCATCTGCTAATGCTTTACATATGTTATCATTAAATTCAGTAAAATTTCTAGCAATTCTTTCTAGAGAACAAAATTTTATTTCTATATCATCACAATTTAATTTTTTTTTTCATTCAAAGCCATTATTAATACATTAAAATGTTTCATAAAATTTGTTCCAACTTGATTATGCCTTTTAACAAATCTTCCATAATGCGAAACTAAAGCAATTTAAGCGAAAATGTATTTTACTGACTTTTTTTTAATCTTCAATCACATCGGAGGTCACCACAATGTTGTTTGCTTTTTAGCAATCTACCCAGTTGCTTTAACTTCAAATACAGTTTGTAAAGTATCTAACATTTTTACGTTTAAAAATAATACTCCACTTTTTTCACAGTTACAATGACAACTTTATTATTCAACAACAACAAAAAAAAAAAAACTGAGCATTTTTAAACCATTGCCAGATTCTAAACGCTATAAAATTGATCATCTGTTATACAAATAATAAACAAATATAATGCTAATAAAATATGTTTAGAAAAGGAAGACCAGCGTCAGTCTTTACTTCTCAATAAACTTTTAATGGAAATGAAAATAATAGTAATTATAAAGATGAACTCGTGTGCTTATTATTTTTTAACAGTTTTAGATTATGTGACTGACTGCACATTGATGTTAACCAATTATGTCATCATGCTGAAAATAAAAAATTAGAGGGAAAAAATTTATATTAATGTAGGTCTTAATTTCCCATCATAATTAGCTCCTTATATTTCTTTTTCACCCTCTTTGTCTATTTCTGTTGTAATATAGAGAAGTAAGTAATGAATAAATTTGGATATAATGAGATAAATAAGTTCATAACTTAATGGACTATTATATTCAATGCAAGTAGAATATTTTTGATAGTATATTTGTATCTGGGTGTATATGTTCTTACTATTCCAGTTTATATGGATTGGATATTTACTCTATTAGCTTAACAGCCTGGTTTCTTAAAGATTTATTTTCTGACTTTTCTTATTAAATTTGTAATTGGATCTGTGAATATAAAAATAATAACTTATTAATTTTAGGTTTCTTGAGGATATCAGGAAGCTTATTTATACTACCAATAGTCTTGAATATGCTAATAGTCAGTTTCGAAAGGCTACAAAAAAATACGCGTCTTTCCTGAATGATCATGCTGCATTTAATATCTTATATTTAACCCTTACTTATATGACTAAGAAAGGGACCGTGCTGATCCAGAATTGGAATAGCACTATGGCATATTTTATGATTAAATTTGATAGAATATTTTAAATTACTAATATTGATTTACTCTATCTTTTAGAAAGATCCACTTTTAAACTTGAAAAGTAATATTCATATTTTTTATTATCTAGACAATACAGTTATTGGCATCGATCCTAATGTTAATAACTTCCATTTCATGCATCATTAAATTAAAGATTGAAGAAAAGATGAAAAAGAAAACTAACAAAAGGTATGTCTTTATTTTCCATCATAATTAACTCCCTTTATATAATATATAAACATAGCCTAATATTTCGTTTTCACTCTCCTGTTCTTATATCTATCTATGGAGAAGTAAGTATAATAAGTATAAAATGAATAAATTTATATTGTGATAAATAAGTTCTTAACTTTATTAACCATTATATTCAATATATTAAGTAGAATCTTTGGATATGAAAGATTTATTTTCTGACTCTTCAAATTTATTATTGGTCTTGAACAATATTTTGTAAATATAAAAATAGTAACCTATTAGTTATCCTTCAATATCTAAGTTTAATCATTTCATCTATTTAATTCGTATTCTCCACATTAATCCGATTACAATAACTGCAAATATAGTGATCTTTTCTTTTATTACTTTTTGCTTAAAAGATCTATTTACTTTCTTTTTATTATTTATTTTGATTTTAGCACAATCATCACTAAGATGAAACTAGTTACTGCAGCTCAAACAATGTATAGCAATTATCTTTTTAGGACTCTTAGCATATTCATACTTTTTCTTTCTAAATACTCTATTCAAAAAATTACATTCATTGTGAAAATTACCGCAAGAACTTTAAACTTATTGATAATAAATTCCTGATAAGGAAATATAAAAGAATACATTTATCCTTTAAAAACAGTTTTTTAAAAGTATTAATTCTATGATTAGACATATTGACATACAAAATATTGTTATAGTTTTATTTAACTAACTAGGTAATGTATAGATATGTTTAATATATTAAATAAAAATGAGAAAATGTTACCAAATGATTAATTCTTAGTATTTTACTTTCTAGGCATTGAGAAGGAATTACGAAATTTGTGATATACAGAAGAAAATTGTAACATATGATACTACATTGTAATAAACAATTTGTATAGTAGCATTTAATATATTTAATTAAGATGTTTCACTTTTAACAATTACACATTGGACAAGATATTTCACTCTTGCACAAATTTATTAAAATAGTGAAAGCATCTCATAAATCGGCTTTGTTACTGTGAGACAGCTACAAGGTCGTCGTCCTTGCTCTGATGACTCCCATCATCTGACTTTCTAGAGCTTGCTCCCTTCACAAGCAGAGACAGTGCCCTCAATGTTCAGGTGTTTATTCTAAATGTCTACATTTTCGGCCATCCTCGAAAAAGGTGACCTCTCCGTCTTAACTCCAACAAAAAAGAAAGATCATCTCAACCTATAAAACAAAGCTGTAAAGAGAAAATTCAAAAGCAATAACAAAGTTGAGAAATCAAATAACATCTATTGTCCTTGAAAAATCACTGTCGCCTCTAGAGTATCATCAGCTTCACTTTTCTCTTCTTTTTTGCTAATGTCCTCAAAAACCATATACAGTCTTGTATGGGGGGAAATAGTCATAATAAGTCAATAACACAGGCAAATGAAGCAATAGAATATTTTATATTACTCACCATCTTTTTATAAATTCTGCACAAATTGTAGTATTTTTAGGTACTTTATGCTCTGCTTCTTTTGAGATTTCATATGTGTCATTGTCTTTAATTTTAGTGATATTGCAAGGCCCTTAAAATTTCGATTAAGTTTAAGATGTGGTCCAAATTGAGTATGTCTTATAGCAACAAAGTCACCTAATTTATAGCAATGATGTGTTCGCCTTCGTAAGTTATATATCTTCTTAATTAGCTCTTGAACTTTGAATATTTGTTTTTTGACATCTTTTCGTAGATTGTTACGCTGTTTTTCAAAATTAGCGTTAAATTCGGCTTTGATAATTTCTTTTAATTTTCAATATGCTTGGTATTTATTTTGGTGCTGAGTAACAATTCAAAAGGGTGGTGTTAATAGGTTGAATTAATAGTTTGTTGCAGTTTATTTATGTATTTAAACCAATGCGAAGGATTTTCAAGGGACAACTTTGAAAGAATGGGAATAATAACTGATTTAGTCACTCAACTTGTCCACTGGCACGTGGAGGGCCTGTTGTAATTAGATGATGATCTATATTTTCTTTGGAACAATATGCTTCAAATTCTTTTGATGTAAAAGCAGTGCCATCATTTGAAAGTATTTTTATTGGACTTCCAAATGTAGTTTCTTGCAATTCGAGTTTCGAAATAGCTTCAGATGATGATGTGTCAGGATATAACCAGATGAATTTTCTAAAGCCATCAATATATGATTATAATTTTTGCAGTTTTTTCTATGGGTCCTAGGTGATCTATGTTATATGTATGTAAAGATAAAATCATCTTTATGAATGGGATGAAGTAATCCTTTCTTTCTTTCCATTTTTTTTTTTTTTTTTTTTTTTTCCAGTTTACTAGAATACAATGCACACAATTAGCTATTCTTTCAATTTAGAAATAATGTAATGATCTTCTAAGAGTTTATCTGCATACTAAACTCCCATATGTTCCTTTTCATGAGCATTTTTAATTATTTCAATATGTATACTTTCAGATTCAATCATTACTTCTTTACTATCAACAAACTGATAGAGAATTCCGTTACTTTCAAAATAATCTTCATAATTGGAAATTTTTGAAAGGTCTTTAATTGCTTTTATCTCACTATCCTCATCCTGAGCTGATTTAAGTTTAGGTGAAGCATTTTCCATAGAAATACAAAACATATTAACTGGAGATTTACTTAGAGCAGGGGTCTCCAAACTACGGCCCGAGGGCCACATCCGGCCCGCGGACAGATTTTGTCCGGCCCGCGGAGAGCTAGCATACTTGAAAGAAAACTCCTTCTAGAGAACATATTTATTTTTTATAGCAAATTAAATTTAGTTTACTGAAGTAATCTATTTTTATGTTGAATAATTATTAATATGACATCTACATTGATATGGTCATGGGCTAACTACTTATAACATTGTTGTAGGTTACTATATACTAACAAATTATTGAAATGAATCCAACTAACATTTTATACATTTTAAATGAAAAAATAACTTATAACAAGCATAATGACATATGAAATACTAATGAGATTTATGTAATTGAGATTTTCCACTGACAATAGTTTGTAGTTGTGGACTAATTTTACTTGTACCAATTATTAAAAGAGATTTAAGATGCTCATCAGTTAATTTAGATCTGTAAACATTTTTTGTGTACTTCATTTTGGAAAAGGTCTTCTCACACAAATAAGTAGTACCAAAAACAGAAAACAGCCCACGAGCAAATTTATGCAAATTATCAAATTGTGTCAGTGGAAGACACTTATAAAATTCCAACAAAGATAAGTTTTGATATTTGTTCTTAATTATATCACTGCACTGTAGATCAATCATTTCCATTTGAAGTTCCGGGGCTAGGGTTTCAATGTCAGTATCAAAAGGATTCTGAAAAATCTTAATTTGATTCGCAATGGGATCAAAGTCCGAGAAACGAGTATCAAAATTTATTTTCAAAGCACTCAAAGTTTCGATTGCAAAATCGATAGGAAACTCGGTCTCAGTGGTGTGGCTGAATATTTCACATGTTTTAAAATGTGAAAAACATTTACTTCGTAGTTGTGATTGAAACAGTATCAATTTCTTCCGGAATGATTTGATATTAGTGTATAAATCAGGAAGATGCTGGTTTTCTCCTTGCAATCTCAAATTCAGTTCGTTCACATGTTTTGTCAAATCAACATAGAATGCTAACTTCCACAGCCATGCGTTGTTTTGCAATTCAGTAAGAGGGCGATGCTTTTCATTCAAAAAAATTTCGATCACTGCTCGAAGTTCAAAAAAGCGCTGAAGGACTTTCCCACAACTAAGCCAACGTACGGCAGTATGATAAGGTAAGTCATTTTCTCCAATCTCTTCAATAAATTGCACGAATTGTCGGTGATTCAGCCCAAAAGATCTGATAAAATTAACAGTTGATATGACTGGTTTCAGAACTTCAGACATATCCAAACATTTTCCGCACAAAGACTGTTGATGAATGATACAATGTAAGACTATTGGTTTTGAACCACCGTCATTTTCTACAGCCTTTGACACAAGAGCGACCACTCCTTTATCTTTTCCACTCATGTTTTTGCCTCCATCAGTTGTAATACATTTCAAGTTTTTCCATCGAAGGTTCTTTTGGTTAATGGCCATTTCAACTCCTTTAAAAATATCTGAACCAGTAGTTGTGCCATGAAGAAGATACATATCAAGAAGTTCTTCATGCACTTCATAGCTTTTATCAACTCCTCGAATATAAATCAACACCTGAGCAGTATCTGACACATCCGTTGACTCATCCAAGGCCAAAGAAAACCACTCAACATGTCCATTTTTGTTGAACAGTTGAGAGGATATATTTTCAGCGATGTCTTCTACCCTTCGAGCCACAGTGTTTGCTGACATACTGACAGTTTTTAATAAATTTACCTTTTCAGGGCACATTTCTTCCGCTACTGCGATTATGCATTCTTTGACCATTTCTCCATCGGTGAATGGTTTTCCACGTTTTGCAATTTCAAGAGCCACACGAAAGCTGGCATGAGTTGCAGCCTCTTGTTCAGTTTTGAGTTTTGTAAATAAAGATTGCTGCGATTTCAATCCGAGCTTCATAGCTTCGAATTTTTCTGTCCGCAAACTTCCTGTATATTTTGAGTAATTTTGAAAATGTTTTGCTTCATAATGACGTTTAATGTTATATTCTTTGAGAACGGCTATGCTTTCATTGCAAATCAAACATAGCGCCTTGTTACTGGACTCAATTACGAAATACTGAATGTTCCACTGATCTTTGAATTTTCTGCATTCACTATCAATTTTTCGCTTCTTTTCCATTCTACTAAATCACACACAAAAGCAACAATTCAAATCAAAATATTGTTACAAAGATGTCTTAAACTTAAACACGCACAAACACGTTTTAAGGAGGTACGCACTATTTTATTTCACAGCAGTGTCATAGGAACTGACTTGTGGTTGCGCCACTAGCCTTCTTGTATATTCCACTTACTGCCATCTAGAAGTGAGTGGAAGACACCAGAACTTTCTCGAACCAACGAGATTATTCTGTAAGTGCTATTAGCGCCATCTGTTAGCGATAGAAGGTACTACCTATTTCCGCTTGTGTCCACCAGATGTCCTGTCACGTTACTCCTCATGGCTCGCTCGTACTCTACGACTAATCTAGAAATTACAGATAATGACAGGAAAATTAATAATATGCAGTGTTGCCGTTTTGCGGACTTTAGTCCGATTTGCAGCCTTTTTTAAACGTGGCGTACTTTTTCGGACTTTTTTTTTCATGTAAAAAAAAATACTCATTCGTTACTTGAGTACTCGTTACTCGTTAGGAACCGAAGTAACGATTACTGAAGAAAAAAGTAATCAATGATTACTTGTGTATTTCATTACTTTTGTAATCAATGATTACTATGGCGATACGATGCGGGTACCCCATTATAACGGATACCCATACGATACGGAAAATACATCAGCTTCCCCGTCGCTAAAGGCATCTGGCAGAAATTAAATGAGTATCGTCCCCGTCGCTAGAGGCATAAAATTAAAGCGTTCCCGTCGCTAGAGGCATCTGGCAAAAAAGTAATCATATTTTACACCACTAGTGGACTGATTCAACTTTTTACCACCGGCAACAATGAATGATAATATGGTTTTGGCCCTTGGAATTTACTGGAGTAATCAATATGGCCCTAAGGCTGGAAAGTTTGGAGACCCCTGACTTAGAGCATCAACACAAGACATTTTTAACCAGATCGGTGCTCTATTACATAATTAAATTTTTCCAGTAATAACGCCATCAAGTAACTTGTGTAGACAAGTCTTGTTTGTCCATAATTTTCTGAAATGCTAAGCAGTTTTATACAATTTTAAAGGGTATCACTAATAAATAAATTCGAGATTTCTTAATAGCCTCAAGTTCATAACTGGAGTACTTCTTTGCAATGTCTGTGGTCTTCCTACTCTTAAGATACACTGGATGAAAACTATAATCATTTGATGATCTCTGCGATAAAATTGCACCATAATCATCCTTTCTAGCATCCATTTGTAATTTTGTTTCATAATTTGGATTATATATTTCTAAAAAAGGTTTCTGAGAGAGCAACATTTTAAGCTTCTTAAAAAAAATTTATCTCTTTTCATTGAATCTAAATTTTATAGTTTTTTAATGTTTTTATTTTTTTTTTTATCTCCAAAAAATCACTAAAAGGTTTAGCAATAATAGAATTGTTAGGTATAAGTTTTCTGTAATATCTGGTTAAACCTAAAAATCTTTGGATTTGTTTCAAATTAGTGGGTTCAGGAAAATTTAGAACAGCTTTGGATTTTAAAGTGGATACCCTTTTCTATCACATGTCCCAGAAATTCAATCATTTCCTTCTAAAACAGATTTCTTAAAATTGATTTCTAAACTATAATTACAAGCAAGATTGAGAACTAGTTTTAGTCTTTCAATTCCTTCTTTTTCATTTGCAGATATTATTACATCATCCACATAGTTTAAAACAGTGCATCACTGATTAAAGGTTGAAAAATAGTATTTATGAATCTGAAGAACTGATGGGGAGTTGCATAATCCAAATGGTACATTCAAAAATTGATATTCTTCCTCATGAGTGACCAATGACATGTATTTTCTACTTTGTTTATTGACATGCAGGTGAAAGAAACCATTTTTTTAAATAAATAGTACTAAATACTCACGATTCTTATAATCAGCCTAAGACATCTTCAATCAATGGAAAGGGAAATCTGTCTTTAACTACAATTTTATATAGCTTTCTATACATGCATGTTCGTGGAGTTCAATCTTTTCTCCTAACAATAACAACTGGACTGGAATACTCAGAAGAACAAAGTTTTATAATGTCCTGTCTTAACCATTCAGTTATTTAAGCATCGACAATCTTATTTTCTATAGTCCCACTGTATCTCATGCATGTCGTAAAAGGCTACTCAAATGGATATTCAGCCCCTGGGGATAATATCAGGGAACCTCAGGAACTTGCCTCTTTTAGGTAAGAACGGGCATCATGACCTAAGGCACGTTGGTGATTTTTTTTCTTTCCTATGTGTTTTTACTGTCTCTGGTAAACATGGGTAATGCACCCCCAGGTTACCCTAGCGATTCTCCTTGTGAATCAATTTTTGTCTTTTTTTTTCCAATTTTGTCGCGTCTTGGCCATAGTTAAATCATGCTTGGCGCAGCATAGCATCTGGCTCTTGCATTAATAAGCTTTACATTCACACTATCTTATTTTCCGAAAAAGGTAAAACGTCACGTTTATTGAAATATTGATGCGTTTTATTTATATTTAAAACATTTAATTCTGTAATAGTTGATTTAATCTCTGGTTGGTAATTTAATATGGACTGACATACTTCATCTTTAATGGATTTTGAAATATTCCCTATATTTTCTTCATATTCGTCGAAGTTAATGTTTACTGGTAAAACTGATAAAATATTGTTTTCTTGGCATGGAGCCTTATTTTTTATTGTAAATCCATTTTCATTGCTAATAACTTCACCTTGCAAAATTACATCGAGTCCTATAATAGCATTATGCGGCATAGCACCTTTTTCAATAACTCAAATATCGGAATTGCACTTAAATTTATCAGTTTGTATCTCTCCTTTAAATATATCTAAGGGCTTTATTTTGCAATCTTTTTATCCCTATAAAATTGAATTACACTGATTTATTTCACCAATATTTAACTTTTCAAATATATTTTTAGAAATTAACGTAGCTCGACTTCCAGTATCTCAATGAGTTAATAATTAAATTACCGAAACAAACAATTTTGAACAGATTTGTTAATTTAGTAATAAGGAGAAATGTTACAATTTCTTGGGTTTGGTTTCCATATTTAATTTCGAACATTCAGACGCGTTGTGCCCAAAGTAGTGACATCAACCTTATTCTTATGTATACAAAATTTAATATTCTGATCACAATTACATAATCTTCTCTGATCCATAAAATTATCAGGTTTTTTTTATACATTATTAAAATTATATTTACTTTTCATAAAATCATTTTTGTTAATCTCACAAATCTTTAGTTTTTCTCTAAATTCGCGTAAGTCTTTGCAAACGTACAAAACTAATTTATTTTCATTTCTATCGTTAATTCCTCTTATAATATATTGCATTAATGCGGCATCTTCAATTCTCCCTCGATTTTCCAACTCTTTCATTTTACGTTTACTTAATATTTCATGCAATTGGGCTGAATTAGTAGTGACTTCGAATTCATTGAACAACACTTCTTACAGTTTCTCCCATGACGCAATATTCAATTCACTTTTTACACATAATTCGAGATAAAAACCAACGTTTTTATATGGTGGCAAAGTTTATTAAAAAAATATTGAAATATTATTTAAAACTGATCGCAAATATCTAAATATTGCATTGTTAGGCAAGTAAGAACAGTTTCCAAAATTTCAGAGCTCTAGCTTGATGGAAAGTTGGTTAACTTAACAATAGAAAACTTGATGACACACTGATACACAATCCAAGTGAAATACATAAAAACGTTAAAACCAACTAAAATTAATTCATCCGGTAAATTAAATGGTTGGAATGCAGTTTAACCCAACCACCCTTAGCGACAAGAATTATTTGGCAGTATTTTGCCAAGTGTGGCTACCCTGGTCCGTTTTACAGACTTAACATTCAGCCAAAGAATCGCGCCAAGTGGTTGGGCTAAACTGCATTATTAAAGAAATTGTTTGTTAAAACTTGTCGCAAATATCTAAATATTGCATTGTTAGGCGAGTAAGAACGATTCCCAAAGTTTCAGAGCTCTAGTTTGATGAGAAGTTGGTTAAATTTACGATTGAAAATTTGATGACACACACACATACCAAGTGAAATACATAATAATTCGATATAAAAACCAACGTTTTTATATGGTGGCAAAGTTTATTAAAGAAAATTATTGAAATATTAGTTAAAACTGTTAGTTATTTTTAACTTTAAAATTTACTTAAAAAGAGACATTTGTGAGCATATTAAAAAAAATGGGAACCAGAATTCAGAAAAAATTATTGTGATAAGACATGGTGCCAAACATTGGAAACTTTCTTTCTTGCGAATTATTACTGACTAAAAGTCAGCAACCCTTACTATCTCAGAGATAGTAAAGGGGAGATAGTATCTCCCCTTTGTGAGTACAATAGTTTTACGAGGCCTCATGTGGTGTGGGGAGTGCCCGGTGTTCCCAGAGGGGGAAAGAAATTTTTTCCTCAATCCTAAAAGGGCCGTGAGGAAAGAATATTTTGACTTATTGAAACATTTGTTAAAACTTGTCACAAACGTCTAAATATTGCATTGTTAGGCGAGTACGAACGATTCCCAAAATTTCAAAGCTCTAGCTTGATGGGAAGTTGGTTAAATTAACGATCGAAAATTTGATGACACACACACACACACCAAGTGAAATTC
Organism: Nephila pilipes; assembly: GCA_019974015.1. Classification (NCBI taxonomy): domain Eukaryota; kingdom Metazoa; phylum Arthropoda; class Arachnida; order Araneae; family Nephilidae; genus Nephila; species Nephila pilipes. The sequence goes on along the minus strand of BMAW01039632.1, from coordinate 3,998 downwards.
AGAAAAACGTTTTAATAATAATAATGAAGCATTATAACCAAGCGAACGCTTAGCAAAAATAAAGTTTTGGAGGTCAGCAGCGGGGGGTCCCAACGTCTGGGGGTATAGCCGGGCACTCTGCCCCTGGGGATTATCTCAGGGACTTGCCTTCTTCAGGTAAGAACGGGCTTCACGAACCCGAGGTACCCTAGTGATCTTTCTTTCCCATGGGGTTTACTGTCTTTGGTAAACACGGGTTACGTACTCCCGGGATACCCAGCGATATTTTTCTATTTTCGACCCTCCTTCTTGTCAACCACTTATCTATTTTTCAACTTCACGTCTAGACCACAGTTTAATCTCGTTTGGCGCAGCATAGCCATATCTGGCTCTTGCGCCAATAAACTTTACATTCAATCACTCCATGCATTTAAAAGCAATATCCTAGATGAAATAGAAAAGTATGACATTCCATAGGATTAATTTACCCTCGGGATATCTTGGTGTTGTTTCGACTGGAGCCTTAAAGTTTGTATATCAATACTAATTGGAGTACCCATTTTCCGCATGAGCGGAGCTTTAAAATAAAATGATCAGCTATTAAAAAAAATAAATGGCCGGTTATAGCTTAGAGTCCACTTTTAAACCAATACAAGATGATATACACAAAAATTATGAATAATTTAGAAAATGATTGCTCCCCTTTTATTAATATAAAAATAACTAAGAAATATTTTTAAGTAACACATCGTAAAAGATCATAAAGTGAAGCTCCGTGAGATTGCTGAGATGACACAGATATCATATGGAAGTGTATTTACTATCCTTCACGAAAAATTGAGCATGAAAAAGGTTTTTTCGAAGTGGGTGCCGCGATTGCTTTCGATGGAACAAAAACAGCAACGAGTCGATGATTCAGAAAGCTGTTTATCGCTATTTACTCGCAACAAAAAAGATTTCTTGCGTCGTTACGTGACCATGGATGAAACATGGATACATCACTACACTCCAGAGTCGAAGCGGCAGTCATCTGAGTGGCGCACAGCTGGCGAAAGCCGTCCCAAAACGCAGCAGTCAGTTTTTTGGGATACGCATGGCGTGATTTTCATTGACTACCACGAAAAAGGTAAATCGATCAACAGTGATTATCATATTGACTTGCTGGTGCGTTTGAAGGAGGAAATCGCAAAAAAACGACCGCACATGCAGAGAAAAAAAATCCTTTTTCACCAAGACAATGCACCCTGCCACAAGTCGATGAAAACAATGGCAAAATTGAACGAATTGGGCTTTGATCTGCTTCTCCACCCCCCCATACTCGCCAGATTTAGCCCCCAGTGACTACTGGCTCTTTGCTGATCTTAAAAAAATGCTCCAGGGAAAAATTCTGCTCAAATGAGGAGGTCATCGCTGAAACTGAAGCTTATTTTGAAGCGAAAGATAATTTTTTTTATAAACATGGTATTGAAAAATTGGAAAAGCGTTGGAACGATTGTATCACCCTAAAAGGTGATTATGTTGATGAATAAAAAAAAAAATTTGCAAAAAAAATGTTGTTTTCAATGTTAGTCTCGGGACTTATTGATCCATGTGTTACATTACAAAAATTTGTAGAAAATGTAATGTAATCGTTTTATAAATGTTAATTTTTAAATGAGTAAAATAGCGCCTTCCATATCAAAAGCAAATAAAAATATTTCTCTGAATTACAATACACATCAGAAATTCTTTTGGAAGATCATATTGCATTCAAAATGAAGAAAGCACACACTTATGCATATTAATCGATATAAAAATATTCTAAAGTGTCCATTGAAATATTTATATATATATTTACAAACAGTTAAGAGATTATTTCATGTTGTTCAGAGGGAGAGCAAAGAAAATTTACAAAAAAAAAGCAGATTTTTTTATAACTGGATATTATTTTTATAACTTCTCTCTTTGAAAAAAATCAAATACAATTACATATTTTACTTTTTTCAATGCGATATAAATATTTGTATATTATCTTGAATCTTACAGAAATAAAATTCAAAAATAAAAACATAATTACCTTTTGCTGTTTCAAAGCAATTAAATTTTAAAAAAAAGGAATTGCCGATATAGAGCTGTAGACCACTTATTTCTTCGAAAAAATGTGATTTCAACCATTTTTTCATTATCCCTGGCGCCTGTCATAAAATAGGAAATGTGTTTTTGTTTCTTCTGTTGGGGGCTTAAGTGTATCTCTTGTCCCTTCGTGAACGATCCTTAACTCGTGTGCAAATAAATAAAAGGTCGTTTGTAAGAGTGTCTGTTATGTTGTCTGACCGTCGGCATTGATAATAAATGACTTATCTCGTTTTAAAAAATAAAATTAATATTTTCCGCAATTTGGCAAAACGCTGTAAACAGAAATATAATATAGCAACTGTCTTCTAAACTTGTCATGCCTGGAACAAGATTTAATGATAAAATTATATTCTGACTGATCTATTGAGGCTGAAAGTGCTGAACAAGATGAGTTCTCAAAATGCGAGGCCCTTAAATACCCATGTAAGATTGTCCCTGATTGTGTCTAAGAGCTTTTGATAGGTTTTTCTCACTAATGCAGACTTATACTTAAAAAAATGTGTTGGTAACAAATTAAGACATTAGGATGAGTAGGAGTTCAGCAGATTATTTATCATTAGCTCTATCTCATAGTTTGTTTGGTACAATGTCAACAATTGCTGTGTTCTTTTAAAACTTGATCACACATTGATTTAAATTAATCAAATATTGCTTAACTTATGATGATATAGATCAGCTGAATAATTTAGGCTGACTCCAAATCTTAGGAGCAGAAGACACCCAGTATAGCGTAATAAAGTGTTTTATTTACACTGTCTCTTGTATAGGAATATGATGAGATATTGTCTGTCATGTAGAGTTCAAAGGATTAGAGCCAATATCTGTTATTTAAAATCCATTCTTGCCTAGAAGTAGTTAGATAACCGAGAATTTATATAAATTATTATTGAACCTTTCTAGAGAGGATCGCCAGGAATCAGCCCGGGTCCTGTGATCTGTTCATTTGTGGAGTTTCCTTTGCCGGGCAGGAATTTTTCCGCAGTTGTAAAAAATGATCTTAAGGTGGCATTTAAATGTTTGATACGTGTCTGTTCCAAGATCTCATTCTAGATATTGTAACACTTCTTCATACAGTGCGTTTATTTTATTAAAATAATGTGGATTTTAAATAATCCAGATAAACCGCTGTTTTATATGGTGGCAAAGTTTATAAAAAAAAACCATTGAAGCATTAGTTAAAATTGGTCGCCGAACATTGCATTGTTAGGTTGAGTGCTATCGATTCCAAAAAAGTTTCAGGAGCCTATTGATAGGAAGTTGGTTAACTAACGATCTGAAAATTTGATGACACACACACCAATACATAAAAAACGTTTTAAAAAAAGTACTGAGGTCAATTATTTTGCTGTGTAGTAATTATTTTGTTCTTCTGTGCTTTAGTTATAAAATCTTTGGCTGAGTTCTCTCTCACACAAAGTATAATTTTCTTTTTAGGTTAGTTGACATGCTGGAATGAATGAATTGAAGTTTGAGAACATCCTGGTATGTCAAGAAAGTGCTTACTTGAATTATATATTTAATTTATATGATGAAAATAACGACTATCTAACATAGTTCAATGGATTGACGTTTTGTTACCTGAAATTTAAAGAGATTCCTGGGACATGTACTTGATATTTGTAATATCGATGAAATCTAGTTGTAAATGCTGATGTTTGATATGCATAATATGCACCCAATATCAAGGTACTGAGAAAAAAAATGTCACAACATTAAAAAAATTATAAAGGTGCCCACACTATGATTATGAATCGCCGAACATGCAAAGTGTATCCCTATTAGGTTGCAGTTCTGAAGAAACAATACATGATTCTATCAACATATTTTTTTTCTTTGCTCGTTAATCGTTTTTGTATGCACAATGGATTTTGGTAGCAATACGTAACTGAAAAGTAGCACACTAA
>BMAW01039624.1:413381-475919 GCA_019974015.1 Nephila pilipes | reverse complement strand
TCCCTGGTGGAAAACTGCAGAGTTAGTTCTCCTATTTCGAAACCGGCACAAAATTGTGGGAAAAGTTAATCACAAGTTGTACATTATTATCGATGTAGTAAAAAAGAGCACTTTATGAGTATTGATGGTAAAAACAGAAAACTTAAAACGCATAGGTGTTTATTTATTTATTTTTTATTTTCGAAACTGTGTTGTCACTAAAATTCAATGAAAGTAGAAAGCATTGCCTTTCGAATCAAAAACGAGTCCATATCGTAGCACATGGATATCTCATTTAATTTCCAATCGAGACGGCTGTGGTTCAAAACATCGGCGGAGTTCTTTATATTGATTATCTTTATAAATAGAGAAGAAAATATAAAGTTTGTACAAAACCGTATTGCAAAACGTATCATATCATCGCAATGCGTATCGTATACCTCATGCGCATTGCGACACTTGAGACAGTTATAAAAGAGTTATCTCCTCGGAGATGTATGTTAGAGCTTCTGGTCCCAAAGTGATTTTCGAAAAATGAATATTGTGACATAGTCCTATTTTACGGTGAATGCGGAAGCAGAGCAAGATCGGCATCTTGGTTGTATCCTGAAAGCCCACATTAATCACGGAAAAGCCACCCTAAGGGTTTTAGAAACCTTTAAGGGAGACAGACTACGTGTGTGTGACAAGCCGTCTTTAACCCGTTCACTTACAGGGTATCATATTTGATACGCTCGCGTTTGCTCTCCTGTGCCCAGCGTATTACAACAGATACGTTTGATCAGAACGTTTTATTTGATTTTTTTAATGTTACTATATGGCGTTACGATACCACGAAATCTATATAGATAGGTTATTTGGAATTTTGACATTGGTGATATGGGGTTAGATTTTACTTCTGGCTATCAGGAAGGGGGGGAAATTGTTAAAAGCACGTGTTGCGGTGCGGGTCTTTAAATGTAATGACATGATTAAAAGAGTGCACTTGATTTCGGTTTGCTTTTTTCTTTCTAGCTTGCTTCTTAGAAGTTCGAATGAGAATTTATGGATGTTTATGGGGGTTAAGGTTTTTAGCAGCAGATGCTCTCAGCCGTTCGTTTCATTCTGTTGGTTTATATTTGCAGCGACAGGCCTGTCGAAAAGAAAGTATGTATCAGATACTGAAAATTGCGAATTAGTGAATGAATCTGACAGTGATGTTAACGAAAATAATCCAAATCTGTATATAGCCATTAAATGAAGAAAATGAAGAAGAAGTGCCCTTTGCTCTAATTTTTGTGTGAAGTGTCATAAGTTGACAAAATATGTGTGTAAGACATAGGACGTTGGACTATGCGTTGAAGAATTTCTTCTATATAAAAATGCCAAACAACAAAATAAGATTCATTTTTTTACATCTTAATATTCCATGTAATGGTACATCATTACACAATGAAATTTATGTAACAAATGTCAGTATATTTTGTATTTTCTTAAATGATGTGATTTTTTATGTAATTTTATGTATAAAACATACAATTTGCGATTAAACCTTTTTTCTTTTCTTTCGTATATATTAAATTTAATGCATTTTAAATAATATCTGTAAAAACCAAAATATTCTAATGAATAGCCGATTTTAGAGAATTTTTTTCGCGAATTAGGCTTAATATCTAAAATCGTCTGGGCATAGCGTGACACTCCGCATTAAGAAGCCGCGGGCCCACAGAAGCACTTCTTTCTTCTCTCTCTGGTAACGAAAGGGTTAATGAGACAAGACCAGCTATGAAAGGTATGAAAACTGTGGACTCTCAAACAATCGCATTTGGGAAATCCTAAACGAATTAAATGCTCCTCTATACCAGCACCTCATCAGACATTTGCTTGACGGGGATGTAGAGGGAGGTTACGCATGTTGCAACTTTATTATGAAACATATAAAAGTCTAATCAACATTTTTGGAAAATACTGTGTGGACGGATGAGTCAGGTGTTTTGGGGAATGAAATATACTATAGGTAGAGCATTCGTTACTGAGAGCTGGAAAATCTTTCATGTTCTGTCACGATCTACATCATATATGGCTTCCGATTTTTATTGGAGATCTTACAATTACAGGCTGATCGGCCCAGTAGTTTACTAGAGCACATTAACATTTTAAGGGCGCATACCATTTTCCCTCCTATCTTCGACCGATTATGAGACAGGAGCACTAGCTCTTCAGTGTTGCTGCAGACGGAGCTGACAGTGGTCTCCTTTAATAGCATATGTTCACTCAATTCTATCTAGACACCACTTTTAGTACTTTAGCTACAACCATTCGGAAGATAAGAAGAGGAGATGGGCTTTGCCGGGCAACCTGATATATATATATATATGTATCTATGTATGTGTGTTTGTGTGTGAGAGAGCCGACGATGCGCTGAAAGAGTCACCAGATGACGCGAGTCTTGATGATTACCGTGTCGTGGACAACTGAGGGAATTTGGGATTGGGAAGCCGATCGAGACAGACTTGGGGAGTCTTGGCGTGGAAGCCATACGGGAAAGACTAGAGATTTCTTAAGCTCGTTGGCGCTGGTACGTTATGTCATAGAGAGTAGGTGTCTCATGGGAAGTGAAGATATATACGTTGTTGAGTGCAAGGTTGCTGAAACCTTTGTGTAATATTTTCGTAGTTATATTTGTAATCATCTTTATCTAATTTGTAAATGACTTACGTTGGATAAATAAACGTTAGTCTTTGTGGAAAATCACTTCACATCATTTACACCCTTAGACACCCCACCAGTTTCCCCCGTATATATATATACATATATATATATATATATATATTCACCCGTGTGTTTTAAATAAGTATTCAAAGGTATGGTGAATTTAATAAAAAGTTTTTCATGTAGTGCATTTTATACAAAATATTCAAATTTTGCTGACAATATTGTTGTGTAGACTAACCTTTTAGACTTGTGCCTACATTTTTCGAAAAATGTAAAGTTTAATCTATCATTAAATAGAAAATCTAATACACAAATTAAATTTCATGAAATTTAATATTCAAGTAATAAAATTCATTTTTTATTACTTTTTATTCAGAAATATATGTTAACTCGTTATAAAATGCTTACAAAATTAGTTAATTGAAATACTAGATTATAGAAACTGAAATAAAAATATCATAATATTATGTAACTCAACATATTATTAAACTATTTTGCAAAAGATAGTTTTATCAAATTTGTATCATTAAAACTTATTCAAACAATTTTATAGGAAAAGTTATTTTTTTATTAAAACTTACTCATTTAATTATATTGTAAAGTTAGTCTTTCATGACATTTGAGTTCGCGTGCCTTAAAATCTGTTTCTGGTTTCTCGATTATTGTTAGAGCAACAATTGATATTAATTATACTGGGTTAATTAGTATTGTATAAAAGCAAGATTGATTCTGAATTGTGATGCCTTTTCTGAGTTTCCCAAGACTTATTTTATAACTTTTAATAACTCAGACATAAAGGGCTTTTGTTGTCAGACTAAAAAATATGTTTTTCTCTCACTAGCAAACTATGTCATTAATTTATATATAAACTAGACTAAAAGTCCTTGAAGCAGTGTTATTTCCTATCCATAGCTTTTTGTAACTCAGGGACTTTACAATGCGAGAAATATACTCTTTTTCAATGCATTTTTTACATTTATGTTAAAAAATAAAGAGCCCTCCACTATTTCCATTCATGTATTATTTATGAGAATTTGATAAGTTGAACGCTAGAAAATAGTTTTTTAAAATTGTAAACAAACGTGCCTTGCCGTAGAGGAAAAAATGTCTCTGTATTTGTTTTTCTCAAAAGGTCGGTTTTACGGTTTTGGTATATTTTCCACAAATTATTTTTTGATCCATGATGTTTAAATTCATCACATTCTACAAATATGGTTATTTCCTTATTGGATTATATAGTTATTTTAGTTATTTTGTTCTTGAATTGTATGGTTATTTACTTATTACTTTTTTTATTTCCATATTGTAAATATGGTTTTATGGAATGCATTTTTTTTCAGGTAAACATTCAGAAATTTTATGAATCGCATAATATTTATGTAAATATTTCGAAAATTTGAATCAAAATTTTAAATTTTATAAAATTCGGAAATTTGGATCAAAATTTTTAATTTTATGAAATTCTGAAATTGATGGGGAAGAACAACTTATCCCACAACTGTGCATGAAGAACTCCCGTCTTTCAATGCTCTTAAGAGGAGCTTCTATCTTCCTACCTTACAGACGTAACGTACAACTGACTCTGTAGACGACGGATCTTTTAAAGAAATCATGCTTCGAACGATTCAACAGATACAATATCGGCCACGAGCTCAATGTCATCACAACTCGGTTACTGTGGACATTAAGCTTTGAAAAGCGTAGATTATAAGGTTAGTTTTATCAAATTTGGTTTATTAATTGACTAAGTGGTGACATTTCTTTTAGAAGCAACATGAGTACTTTTTTTAAAGGGGCTCTTCATTTATATTCGTTTTATTTAAAACAAATGACAAAGATGGCAATTGAACCCCCCTTCTCCAACTTCCACACACCAGATTTAACTATAATGATAACGTACTAATGATAAATATGAACTTCAATAAATTTCATCTATTTTGAAAATCATTGATCTCTTTTTGCTTTGCTTTGATGTATAGAACTGAAACTTCATTTCGACTACTGTATCGGTTAATAGTACAAAAAATGAATTGCCGGACTTATTCTTAGGTTATTTCTAAATTATCCGATGTCTTGTCTTTTTTCGCAATTGAAGAATCTAAAATTAATGTCCTCATTAGTCTCCAGTTCAAAAGAATTTGATATCAGGGCGTTAGGCTGACGTAAAAGATCGCATTTCAGAAAAGAAAGTTTGAAGAAAATATTTTGGTATTTGCGTATAGTATAGATGATATATTGGTCGGTAACTGGTAGCGCAATTCGATGGCGAAGTTGTAATGAAATGTGTACAATGCTATAGGAAGCCAAGAGTTATAAAAACTTTCCATATTTTTCTCTTTGCTTCATGTAACATTATATAAAAGATGTCAAGAAGCTTTCTATTGAGTTCTTTTCCTTGAGTCTGTTGCTTAAACATACTTGGAATCTTTATGAAAGATTCGAGACTGTTTTTTTTTTTTTTGAATTTAAGGACCTGAAGTGTTTACGTTCTAAGTCTCTCTATACGACGGGTATTTAGTGGCAAAATAACTAAAACCTTTAACTCTACAACGAAATAGAAGCCGCAAGCTCATGATCATGACCACGACGAATATTTGGGGGCACCAGTACTGGATACCTATAATATTACTGTGAAACGGAGATCACGAGCTCGTAATCATAAGCACACGGACGCTCATGTGCTTTGGAATGACGCTTAAAACAGCTTTTATAACCAATAATTTCTGTGCTACATTTTGTATATATATCATTTACGGAACTCGATTTGTTATGGTCTCAAGTTCAAGACCGGGTTTTCTTTTCATAGAGCCGTGTGTTTGAGTCATGATTCCAATAAAGGTCTGCCATGCAGAGGGGTTGATGAACGTTAAACAAGTCGAGGCTCGAAAATCATCAAGTTGGAATTGTGTAGAAGTTAATGAAAGTGCGATGCCTACTGAGATGTTGTACTTTTTACTCGAAAGAGTAAGAGAGACACAAATAAAAAGAGAAGGCACAAATTTACGAACTCCGTCTTGGCCAGTGTTAGTAAAAACAATCATTGCATTACAGATCATGTTTATAAAATTAAGATTAATGTTAGTTGCGCATCATATTTCCAATGTGAGGATATAAGAATATTATAAATATTAATAAGGCTCCAGTTGAACTCTAGATAAGTTATTTACTATTCTTGCAATATCCATGGATGCGTTTGTAATCGTGAACATTTTTCTACACAAGATGAGTCATATTCTTTTTTTGAAATTTTTGTGTTGTAAGAATTTAGTCACGCCTCTCTAATACCGTTCTCGCAAATAATTGCTGTTGATTGTCTATGGCTGAAATAATTTCAATTATTGATTCATACTCTTCCGAACTGGGATGGGAGTAAGACTTGTATTCATTAGTTATCAGGTGCACGGATGTTTGGGATCTCTAGAAATGAGACTTCTGTAAAGTCATGTTATCGCCTTTACCTTAATCTATATTTCCCAACTTTTCGTCTGCTCTTTCTAAATAGGGCCTTCAACGTATTATTTGCTTCCTTTGGCGGAATGTGACAGGAACCACACACGAAATTGATTGATTACGTTTGATCTCCTCATGCGAAAGCTACTGTTGTTTAATCTTTTTTAATGACATCACTTTTAATGTTATCCTACTAATCTTATTCCGATTATATAAACACTTTTATTTCTGTTTGAATTATCTTCTATAACTTTGACAGTACTCCCCTTTTTCTTTCATATTTATCATTACGTAAGAATTCTTCTCAATTGTTTTGATTGTTCACTGTAGTAAACGCTGTCAACTGTTATTGTACATTATAGTGTTCATCTTAGTTATCATTTTGGCTCGTGGGAAAGTTCGTGGGTTCTTGGTAGCAATGATAATTCAATAATGCAATCGTAGTTTTCTCTTAGAAGAGAGTATATTATTCTTTTTAAAGCTTCAATTTCCCTTCTGGACTTTTTCAATCTGGGACTGAGTTGGGGCTCGTTTCGGCAGAAGGAAATATTGTTTTCAATATATCTGTTTTATCGCCAGTAAATTTAACGGAATGTGGAGGGCACCCCATTCACAAAATTAGTTGATTACTATTGCTCTTCATAATTTAAGAAGATTCAGAGAAACATTTCATATTCATGAGGCCTTGTAATTTTTGAAAATGGCCTTTAACTCTTCAGGAGCACTTCCTTCGCTTATTTGACCCATCCTTATTCAAAAACACTGTCAAAAAATTAACACTCTTCAATAATTAATAAATTCAAACGTTTTAGATTATTCAAAATGCAGTATGCTACTTTTAATTATCACATCTGTGAACTTTGGTCCCTATGCACTTTTGAATCTTAAGATTAATATCATAATTATTTACTTATCTTTCATTACCAGCCGGATCTGTGTTAGTAATAATAGTTGTAATGTGAGCACGACTCATTTCAGTCAACAAGATAATATTTTTTATGCAAAAACTTTTTTTCTTCAAAAATTAAAAAAAATATATGACACCAATGAAAAAAAAAATTAAATTGATTTTATTAAAATCAAATGAAGCACACACAGGCATATGTTAAAACATTTGATATGTTATATACATAAAATAAATAATAACAAATTTATATAAGTAGCTTCTTAAGAATAGTGATATTACATTAAAATTTCTTCAAAAATTGAAGAAAAGGAAGACAATACAATTTTTGACTGTAATACTCTTTGTTTTTATGTGTATTTAAGAACAGATATGTAAAGTTTTCCTTATATTTACATACTTTCTGCTATCTTAGCAAATTCATGTGTTTCCCTATTTCACATGGATGAGTGCATTGTACACCTACCAGAAGAAATTAGGAGAAGAAAAAATAGTTTTTCTAGTTGACTGAAAATCCGTAGGAAGTTTACAAAGATATCTGTCCCACCAATAGTGTTAAAATGCAATTTGTCATCAAAGAATCGAGAGCAAAGAAGTTTTTATCACAGAATTTTCGCTTTCGAAATAACTTTCACAGCGTTATTTCTCAATGTGCTTTTTCCAGACACTTGAGAGAGTATAAAACTTTGCAGAAGTAGAATAAAAATTTATCAATTCGTATTTTTATTATAATTAAACAAAAAAAAAAACTTTGGCTTCAATAATAAATTTTTTGCTATTTTTACAATTTAGAACGCTTTATTTCAGATGGTAAAATATACTTCATTACCAATAAGTTAAAAAAAGTTTTAAAAAGACATTTTGAGCTTTTTCTAAAATCTAGTTAATTATTTGTGATTATGAATAGTTATTATTCAAATATTTTCTTTTGGATTTTGCAATTCCTTTTAAGAGAGTCACTTCACATAAAATTTTCCCTATTTCCGTAATGTTAAAAATGACGAAGTTTAATAATCATTATTTAAACATTGCCTGTGTGTGTGGACTCAAAGTCATTAGTTTTTGCGTGGGCATTAATTGTAATTCTACAATTATTTGACTGAAAGACTTTAATAGAAACTTTGTTAAAAGTTATCCATGTAAGAATCTACATTAATTCCCATCGCGTTGAATCCCTTAATATTATAATTCATGTATAATATTAATAAAACTAATCAAAATATTTAAAAACGCACTCATTAAAATAATGAGAAGAATACAGTAAATGTACACAAAAATAATTGGAGACTCTTAAAAATTGAAAATTCTTAAAAAGATTTTTAAACTTCGTCGTTTTAACACTATATTGGAAAATGCAAGAGAAATAATTTTCAGTCTAGTCAATAATATTGCTATTTAATTTATCAATTTTTTAAATTCACTTCTCTGCAAATTTTATCGCTGATTCATAATAAAAATGGTAAGAGAATATTTTTGATGAAAATGTCTGTTTATCTTAAGTATTTTATTAAATGGCATTTTAGTATTAATTGCTTATGCTATGTAAATTTTGAAGATTTAATAAAGTTTTTAATTTACTCACATTTACCATAATTATTTAAATATTTCTAAAAAAGTTAATGATCAAATGAAATATTGTAAAATTACCTTTGTGTGAAAGTTGCTCATCATTTTCAATGGAGAGCATTTAAATGAAATGTTCAAGGAATACTAACATATTGTAGCATATTTCTTTGTTATTTTTTTAATACTTATTCAACACATTTTAATACAAGTCTGACAAATCAATGCCGATAAATAAAGATATCGATAAGCAAAACACTTTTTATATTTTCATATATTTAACTATTTTCAATAGTTAAATTTAAAATTGCTTAGCTTGAAAATTCATGCAAGTATAAAAATAAGTATATCTACTTTGAACTTCTTCGTGGTAATAATAGTTTGAATAAAAATATACAGATAAGCAGAAAAATGTATGTAATACTAAAAATAGCATTTAATGATTTTCAATACGTAAATACAATGTAGCATTTGCTGACATTTCTAAAAAATTTGCAGATATATAATTCTGTTTTTTATGCCTTAGAATTAATACACACTTTAAAGGAAAAAATATACACACTTGTAAGTAGACTCTAAGAGTTTTCAATTTATTTTTTCTATTTCAAAACCGCTCTATAAAAAGCAAAACTTTTTTTCTCATGAATATTTTTAAAAATACAAAGGGATTTTTTTCATGAGATAAAAATATTCAAAAAAAAATTCTTGCAATATGAATTCCTTTCATCATTAACAAACTACTACTACAATTGTTAGATATTTTTTTAATTCATATTAGAAGAAAGATCATTACAATAAGGATAAATATTTGTTTCATATATATTATTTAATATACGCAAAAAAGTATGGTATCAATAGTTGAAGTTTATTAGTTTTTTTTTTTTTTTTATCTAAAGCACATTCTCTACTGTTATTATTTTTCTGGATGTAGTTCTGAAACGTCCATTGTTGATGATATGAAAAAAACATTAGTTCCTTTCAGAGAGAAAAATGTAAAGGTTTTCATGGCAGCAATTCTTTTTATTCGTCTTTCTCTTCAAATATTAATATTCAACTAGCTAGCGATATATACTTTTCCAGAATAATAAAATATTTTCAAGTGTAATAAACTTTTGATATTAGAATAATTAGGAAATGTTTATTTATGAGTTATATTCGGCTTGTGTGAAAGGGATTATAAGTACTTACAATAACAAAACATAAAAGTTTCAAATTTTTAAACACCTAGATTTGAAACTTATTCAAACAAAGATTATTCTTGAGCTTATTATGTATTTTATATTAGAGAATAAAATTGATAGACCAATTAAGTTGAAGAAAAGGAAAATTATGAACTTTACAAATACTTTTCAATTGCGCGTTGGTAAGAATATACTTTTAAACAATTAAAAACTGAATGCTGCAATTTTATTTTATCAAGAATTTACAGTTTGATTGTTATGAATTTTCTTAGATTTTTGTGCAGCATGTAAAATAAATTGACTATCTATATGAGTTATGCTGAAAGTCAATCGTGAATTTTGTTATTACTATTTAACTGTTAATTAAATACTTAGGTTATAAATTTGTGGAGGACATTTTCATTGATTCGCCATTTCTGCAATAAGTATTCTTAAAATTTATGAGTAACAAGTCATGAAACGATAGCATATTTAGAAATGTTTTAATAATAAACATATCTATCACAAATATAAATATGTAGCTGATAGGGAATGTATATATAGAAAAAAACTAGTAAATTATTGAGATTTAATTTTTTTTCAATGTTACGTGTAATCGCATTTAGATGGTTCTAAAGTGAAAGAAACAAGCGTAGTTAAAATATAAGAAAACGAATATTTTCACCAATCTTATTTACATTTGTGATTAGGATTTTAGGATTATTTTGAAAAGAATAAGAAATATTATAAGGTGTTAAAAGTTATTAAAACATTTTAAAATTTTAATCTTGAACGTCTATGAGTAAATCTTCCAAATACTGTGACATTTTTTGTTAGTGTTTCGAGCCTTTAAATTAAGCAACGGCAAATCTTTTACAATTGGAATTTTACTTCTTTAAACCAATCTTTCGAACTCACATATCAAACATACAGTGTGTTGATCTCAAAATTGATTATACACATCTCTCTCTAATTTTGAAAGATTTTAAACAATGTAAGTACTCATTTAAGTTTAATAACTATAGGAACAATAAAACGTGCATTGCAAAATATATTAGACTAAAAAACAAAAACAAAAAATGGATAATATTTTAATTAATAAAAGTTTTACGTCAAAGCACCAAATTTCAGGGTCGCAAAATGGATTATACATCCTATAAACAAGTAATATAAAAAATTAAGTCAATTCCTACTTAAGTCACCAAAGAAATTATTTAGTTACTTTTCATTAAATAATTATAATTAATATAAATATGTATATGCATATGAGAGAATCACAATTCTAAGTGGCAAAAGAAATTTTTTCTAGCAATCTACACGCTTCGTCACTGACGGTATTATTCCTTAATTTAAATCAATTTTTTCTCTCACATAAAATTAAAATTAATTATTTGAAAATGAAATAAAAAATTTATATTTCCATGAGATTCGATCCAAAGGCATGAAGATTCTACACCGACGCTCTACCAAATTTGCCATTGTAAGACAAATGGCATAGTAGAAGTATTGGCTTGTTTCTTAATTCATCCAGAAAATTTAATGGTTGGAATACAGTTTAGCCCAACCAGCCTTGGCGACAGGAATTATTTGGTAGTATTTTGCCAAATTTGACTACATTGGTCAGCTTCGTGGACTTAACGTTCAGCCAAAAAAAAAAAATCGCCAAGTTTGACAATTTTGGAAATCGCGCCAAGCGGTTGGGCTAAACTGTATTTTCATTGATTAAATTTAATTAAATGAATTAATATTTGAAAAAACTGTATTAACATCAAGTGTCATCCACTATAAATTTTTAAAAAATACATTTGAACTTGAGTGGAATAAATAAAAAAGTATTTTATTAACGATTGAAAATTTGAACAAGATATATATAGAGAGAGTGTGACCTAATAGTAAGAATTTAAAAATTGCAATTTTGTTACCATTATTTTTTATGTTTAATTAAAAAAAAGTTTTAAGATCTTAAGATTTAATTTTCTGGAAAAAATATTTTAGCGATGAAAATGAGCTTCAGAAGTCAAATTCACATTTAAATCCGTAAAATTATCATTGTAATGTCTGAGGTAGGTACATTTTTACCTGCTATTGTCCAGAAAGTTTAACATAGTCATAGATGGGTACAAAAAATTTCCAGAAGCTCAAAAGCCTTGATGAACTGCTAGTAAATCTAGAAAAGGGAGAAAAAGATTCATTGAATTCGAATACCAATAGAAATATCATTCGAGAATATCAATAAGAAAAGCTCCTAAGGTGAGAGCTGTAACAATTGCCTTATCTACTTTTACAGCAATAAGAAGACGTGTTTCTGTGGAAACAATTCGAAAAGTACTCCTAGAAGCAAGTTGTTATTAACACGTAGTTGAAAGAAAAACAGTCAATTCCAAAGCAAATAGAGAGAAAATGACTACAGTTGCTAAAATTCCTATTTCAAAGCCTCATTATTTCTAGAATATCGTAATATTCCTTGATGAAAGTGAATTCAATATTTTTGGAAGTGGTGGTGGATAATATGTTTTGTGAAAGCTTAACTCTGAAATACTTCCCCCAAACGCCATCCTCAATATCAAGTAAGGGCCTGAATGTCTGCAACAGGGATGGAAAATCAGTTTCTATATACTGAGTTATGGATAATATGAAATACTTGGAAGTATTGAAGAATAATGTAAAAGGAATTACTTAAGATCGTTCTTCAGAAATTAGGTTCGAAGTTTCATTGTATGTTTTTTAGTAATATAAGGAATCAAAACATACAGTTAAAAGTGTTAAGTTTGGTTGTTGCACAATAGTAAAATGCAATTGAATACGCCATCGCTATCTCTTGATCCCTTTGTGATAGAACGATTAAGGTCTTAATTGAAAAAATCTACCCAAAAGAATAATATTAGGAGCAAAGAACACTCACAAACATTTTTACAAGGAAAAATGGCAAAAATATTCTGTCAAATTGCACAAACCCTTTTATATCAATCGTTTCAAAGGTTTTTTTGAATGCAAAAGAATAACAATGAAATAATAATTTATATTTTTTGAAATAGAATTTAAGTAAATATCCTATGAGCATTCTCAATTTGGTGACATAGAAATCTGCAATTCCAACTTATAAATTATAACAATTAAAATATTATCAACTCTTTATTTTTGTTTCTTAATCTCATACTTCTTATAATGTGCATTCTATTGTTTTTACAAATATTTAACCTAAATAAGTATTTAATAACTGTCTTACGCTTTTTAGACGATGTGTTACATGTGTATATGCTCTATTTCAGGTGCCAATGTAATTGTGCTAAGTATTTGGTAGCTTTTTTTCTTAACGTTTTAATCGGTTCCTTACGATGATCATGAAAATATATTTTTGACTAAAATACCATGCATAACTGGCTATGAATGTTACAACCATTCTAAAAGTATTACCAATAGTTACAAGTATTTTTTAAAACTTCTGTGTATTTTGTGTCAGCGGTACCCTAGTGGTCTTGGTCATGGACTCGCGTCCTTCACGGTTTTCGTCCAGTCACTAGTTCGAGTTCTATTGCCCTTTAAGATCATTCACATAGCGGGCTAATACATATTAATCAGTTGAGACTCCTAAGTCTTTCCCCTGACGTGGCTTGGAAATTTGGACAGGGAAAGACCAATTCAGGTATTTCCCTTGTCATTTGGCCGATAATCTTTCTTAGCCGAAGGAATAAAGGCGAAAGAAAAGATTCGCTCACTGATAGTTTAATTTAATATATATATGTAAATTATCCTGTTTAATGTTTTATCCTTTCTTTTATTATAATATTGATAAAAAATTTTCTTCCGTGTAGCATATGAGTACAATATCATTGGAATCGATATATTTTCTTACGGAATTATTTAAAAATAAACTATGGAATGATTGAATCGGATTGCATATTTTGATTTGACTGGTATGGTGGAAGCTTCGTAATACTATGGCATATATTTCGAGAACTAAGTCACTAACTATTCAAAAGAAATATGCTAGAATCACTTTATCATTGATATTTTTAAAAAAAATTCTTAAGCTAATTTCAATTTCTGTGAGAATTTCCGACTTTGCTCTACTCCTTCCCTACACATATTCAAACTCTTAACTTATTTAATAAAAAGAAAAAGTTCAGTAAGTAAGGGTTAAAATATAGATCAAGAATATTGTATAATTCTTCAGAGAAAAATAGATTAATGTTAAGTAATATCTAATGTGTTACTCGGAAAAAGTTAGAAATACGCTTATTTACGTAATATTTGCATTACAAAGACAGAAGAGGATGCTTAGTTAAAAAATTATCTACATGAGACAATAGAAGATTGAAATGAAAGTGTAGTGCTCATAGAGACTCATAAGTATTCATAAAGATCTCTATTCGAGCAGCAAAACTCGTCTGCACATAGGGAATATGCAAATTAATAGGATACATTGATTTGATAATCAATTGCAGACACATTAATATTTATAGAAACTGGTGAAATACTTGATATCCTATGATAAATTGTAGTATTGTTATGCATAAAATTAAAAATATATAATGAATTAATTTTATATATGAAACTGTTCTTACTATGATTTGAATATAATTCAGAAAATGTTGTCAAAAATAGTATATGATCGATATAAGAAAATCAACTGACACTGTACGTAAATAAATAAATACGTATTTGGCTTTTGATTTAATGCCACTGTATCTGAACTGCTATTTAATAACGAGGAATCTTTTCGGTAATTATTTCGTTAAAATCTATTAGGAATTTTTTTCTAACAGTCAGATTACGTAGAGAGTATTTCTTTGATAAATGAATATTAATACAGGAAGTTCACTTTGTTTTATAGGAAGTTGATTTGTTTAAATTAAATGGCATCCATGAAATGGGTATAAGGACAACTAAAGGGAAATAAGCTTAATATCGTCATATGAAGCTTCGCTCCCTCTCCGAACCTCCATAGCACTCCAAAGTCAGAACTTAGAACCGTGACAGATTTAATGTGCATCAGTTCCTCTTCATGGCAGGTCTGCATTGGAATAAGAACATCAACCTACCACTCGAAAGAAACAGCACCGACCGTTAACTCGCGACCATAATCACTCGGCTACAAGGAATGCGCATGGTTCCTAAAAAAACAGTGTAATTGTTTTCAAATTTAATAAACCATTTACAGAAAGAATTATATTGTATTACACTTGATAATTGCCCCACTTCTGATTGTACACCTGTGATATATTAAATTCTTGTTCGAGAAATCTAAGACGAAACAGAGATGAATGAAAAAAGAATGGCGCAATATTGTAATAAGGCGTTCATTTGTGGAGCCAGAAAGAACAGTTTGGCAGGTAGCTCAATAAAGAGGAGTTAGATTTTAGAATTTTTGACAGTTACTGTTGCATTCTCTAAACCAAGGGGAACAATTATGTTTCCTAGGGGGGGCATTTCGTGGAAGGGAAGTTTAAGCGGAGGGCTTTATTATTTTTAAATGATTGCATTCATTAATTAGCATTGCATTTTAGAAAAAGTATAAATAGTACCAAAAAGTCAATAAATATAAATTAAATTAAATAGTGGCAGTTATATTCAATGTATTTTTCGTGCTATTTTCATGTAATGGATAGCTGCAAGAACATTTAATTTTAAGATAATTTTATTGAAACAAATGAACTCTATCACACTTTTCTATGTTTTCTTTTCTTTCTTTCTTTCTTTCTTTTTTTATTTTGAAACCTAATATTAAGATAATTTTATTAAAACAAATGAACTCTATCACGCTTTTCTTTTCTTTCTTTCTTTATTTTTTTTATTTTGAAACCTGGAATGAGATTACTTGTTGACATTCTTAACACAGCCAGCAAATCAATCTTTGCCAAAGAGCATATATATTTACTCTTGTTGATCTTCAAACAAAAAAACATTAATGGCAAATATATATAGACCCAAATATAGAGAACATTTTCCAGGCATATTTCTTCAAGGGCGGAAGTTTTTCAACAGACAAAGATTTGTAAAATTCAACTAATATCACAACATTAAACATTTCTTTCACAGTGTAATCGAACTGCATGTCAATAAGTTCAAGCTACAGATCCTGAGGTGCTGCGTTAATATCAGCAGTGATGCGATAAGGGATCGAATTCGATTTAGGCTAAATTTTCAAGGCCCGAAATCTTCTAGTGACTTCATCCTCAAAACTCCACAAATGATCCTTAATTTTAACAGAAACACTTTCAGGGACTTTCTGTTTTCCTAATAAAGGGAAATGATAAAAAAAATTGTCTCCTCCTGCTTACCTTACAAATAAACTTAGATTTGCTTTAAATGAATTTACAGACAGGAAGGAATTTTCAGATCATTGCTAATTTTTCTAACTTGTTTGGAGGCCCAAGACGGAATTTTTAGCGGGTCCCTACCCCTGATCTATACAGTACTACAAGCTTAATAACAAAGCAAATGATTTACTGAAAATGATTAATAATATACGTATTAAAATATTATGATTTTGAATGTACATTCAAATACGCCTTTAATATTCATTTTAATGAAAATATTCGTAGCAGTGAAATAGCTATTGATTGAACCCAAGCATTTTAATGCTATTAACTTATAAAATCTATTATCTAAGTGCCACATATAATGCATGCATTTTTTGTGTCGAAAACGTTAGCTGTTTTACGTCTTGGTCTTATTTTTAATTAAATAATAATTTTTCCAATTATGTATAAAAGCCTTTTAAAGAGATAGGATTGATTTCTACTGATAATATTGATATCCAATTTTATAAATCTTCTTTACAGTTCTTCTGGCTTACCAATTTCAAGAGAATAATAAAACAAATTTTGAATTTTTTGATTTGTACGAAATGTAATGCCATTCAATTCCTATTAACTATAAAGAGTTCTAAGGTAATAATAAATCTCAAAAGAACTATCGACAACCATTTCTATTCTTCTGAATTGATTATAGATGTCAAAAATGAATTTCTTGCAATATCTATTCATTTATTCTCGTAAGAATTACTTCTTATCGAATTTAAATACTTTAAAAGGAACATAAATACATCCATGCATCCATTTATTTAAGTAAAATTAACTTAGAATTGGTAGTATATATTCATATTCTTATCGATTTTGCACTCATAAATTTTATCATTTAAATTTATTTGAAACTATGCAAGGAAAATTAAGTAAATGAAACAAAATGCCATAGTTTCTTTATTTAAAATTAAATTTACCTGAAGTATTTTCCAGTTTCCTTTCATTTTTATGTTATTCAATTGAGTTAGGTTTTTATTTTAATTTGTTCTTGGAGACAATTTTTAGAATATTGAGCAGATAAAAAAATTTGCATGAAATCTAGAGTAACATAATTATTTATATCTCCTGAGCTGCTAATTTTTTTCATGCTGCTTTCTTTCTGTTTTATAATTAGTTAGAACATGGTACACAGAAAGTAAGAATTTTCAATATTCAATAACTAGCATAAAGAATAATAAAATTCAGTAAAAATTTGAAATGTGAAAAGCGTTGGAATTTTTCCTTTTAATGGGCATTTTCAGAAACGCGGAAATTATCAATGAAAAGAAAAACAATGAATGAAAACCATGATAAATAATTATTTGCAAACGTGACAAAATACTGTCAGGAAAATAGGAAATACTATTACTATAGAGGAACAGTATTTTGGGAGAACAAAGAAACTTTTAGTAAAAACTTCAACTGAAAAACGTCTGATTTTTTTTTATTTTAATAAAAATTTTCAGAAAAGTAAATTATCAATGAATATTAATCATCATAAATATTTATTTGCCAGCATGAGAAAAAATAGGAAATACTTTTTCCATAAAGGAACAGGTTTTCGAAAATAATGAAACTTAGCAAAAATTTGAAATAAAACCATCCATTTTTTTTTATTTAATGAGCATTTTTAGAAAAGGAAATTATAAATGAAAAGAACATTGAATAAAAATCATTATAAATATTTACTTGTGAACATGAGAAAAATTTAGAAAAATTGTTTCCTGTCATCAATTTTTCAATAGACATTTTATTGTAAAAAGTAGTTTAATAAAAGGAATGCGAAAAGCTACTACAAAATATCCGGATTAATGCCTTAAAATTGTTTATTTTTAAAATTTATCTAGGGAATCATAATTACCTTCAATATATATACCCTTTATCAATCCCTACACCGATACTGGAGAGTTTTCTATCATTTATAAAAGATGCTCGAAATCTTTATTTAAAGCATTTTTGTCACACTCATCGCTTTATCTTTTACGGATTCATCGACCTTAAATCTTGTTCGCACATAATTATTCTAGATAGAAAAAAAATCACATGGTGCTATATCAAATGAATAAGGCGAATGGTCTTATCCCGGGAGATTATATTTGTGTAGAAACACCGTGACAGACAATACTATATACGCTTGTGCGTTGTACTGATGAACTCACTTTTTTTCACAAATCTGATATTTTATTTTATCTTTCATAGAGAATAGAAAGAACCCAATAAAGATAAGATTATTCAATGTTTGGACTTCAGGAACGCAGTTTATGTATGCATTCCGATTTTTTTCAAAAAATTTTTTGAGACTGACGTAGAAAGGGTTCCCAGGCGTATGTCATCTCGACCATCTTTATAAACCTTAAGCCATTCTAATATCTAAGTAGGTGATAAACATTCATTACTATATGCTTCTCATAAAAACGATGAGTTTCAGCAGTGGACTTTCCAAGTTTTATGAAACAAAATCACATTAATTTGTTAATTTTTCAAAACACTCCATATTTTTCCCGGCTAAAATAGTCCTATGCAAATACAGTCCCCATTCAGGCTAATCAGACTACAGGCACGGGAGGAAAGACAATTGAGAGAAGAAGTTTCAAGGTACACAACTGTATATAGTACGACTCTGGTGCATGCGCACATTGTTATATCATTAGCTCGGCTATTTTATTATCACACCACGTACATAGAAGAAGAGTTATATTATATTTCATCTAAAACATTTGATGGTGGATGAAATGAACAAGAAACCTCCTTAAGAATTGCACTGATATAACAACGATTGATCAATAAGTGCTTCCAAAGTACTTTTAAATCATGTTTTAAGCTCTAAATATATTATTGATAGAAGCATAAGACAGTATTGTTTCATTTAAACCAATTTCTTTTGATTTTTACCTCACAATTAATTAATTAAAGTGTACTTTGGAACATTGATTCAAAATGAACGGTTTAAGCAATATAATTAAATATACAACAATTATCCAGTTAAAATCATAAACCTTAACATGAAATAACTATCACGAAAGACTGAAGCGCCTGTTGAAAATATAAAATAATTAGAAAAAATTTATATAATATTTCACACCCACAATCAACAACTCTTCAAAATTATTTATTTGCTTAGACTACAAAAATCAGTTTCATCATAAAAATTGGTTGATTTATTAAAATTGAACTAGATGCAACACGAGAGGTTATTGGGCATGGACCTTGTAATTTTGAATCTCTGTTAAGTGACGAGGCTAAGTCATCAAAAAAAAGAAGTGTAAAAGACACAGCGAATGATGATTATGATATAAATAAAATATTAACTATATTAATACATGCTGACAAAAGTTCTTAAAAAATGCGTTTGCATGGAAATGTTTATGCGTATAAAAACAACGGACTTTTTCTAAGGGAAGGGGAATACGAGTCATGATAGAAAAAATGGAATATGAAACTCTGATATAAATCAAGTTTGCACTTTTACAGTCTGAGAAATAAAAAAAGTAGCATAAAGTATGCTCTTCAGTTTTTATTCGAGCATAAATATTTGCGCTTATATTCTGTAAACATTTCCTATTTAGTAGAAAAGAAACTTATTTTCTTAAACTTACCATATAAATACTCTATTACCTTTATTTAACACAAAATATCATTTAGTTTGAGAAATGCTACATTTGGCTGAATTAGGACATATAAATTTATATAATCTTTTTTGAATTTGAGTTGAACAGTTTTAATTCTATTTCAAAAATGAATTGATGCTATTTACTGAGCTAAGAAATAATTTTTTTCTTGCCTTGAAGTTTTAAATTTTGACTACTGAAATGGTTAGTTATATCAATTAAAAATACCAATTCAAATTACAGATGTTGTCAAATAATAGGGTTCGTATACCGAGTAATTCATTTTCTTATTCAATAAAGTTAGAAACCAAATTTTCAATTTCCAAAATTTACTTTTAACCTGCTCTCTGGAAAAATGACACATTTCACAAAGATTAAGATCATCATATTCCAAATCTAGCAATTTACAATATTCTCTGAATTATCGTCTGTTTAATGCTCTGTTCATCTGATTTTATTCACAAATTTCATAACCAGTAACATAATATTATTTTTGCATTATATTATGCCGCATTTTTAAAGTTTTGGCACAAATTGCCTGTAGATGTATAATGCAATGATATTTTAGTATAGGACGATGAAAAAAACTTTCAAGCAAAGATATAATGCCATTGATTTTACCTTTCGAGATGGCGCTTCATTTGTACGTACTCTGATGACTTGCATACAATCTGTTTTTGTATTTTCTTGGCATGATTTTACTTTCTCAATTACGTCTTTTTCTTTTGCAGTGATTCCTTAAATACTATGCAATGATTTCAAACTGGACAGTTCTTCAAAGATATTAAAATTATTATCGATTCCTTTTAAAAAATGTTTAATTGCGCTACATCAGATATGTCCGTTGATTGATCTAAAGCTAAAAAAAAGAAATTACAAGAATGGGCAAGGTCTTCCAATTGCTGGGATACATTCCGAAAAAGTTCCTCCATATGTCTCATAGCTGTCTGCCTTTTGATATAGCAGTTTCGTCCGCTTTCCTTTCAATACCTTTATTATCAAGGTATTAAAAGGAAATTTCAATATTTGTATTTCATCTAAAAAAACACAAATATTTCGAGACAAGGCTTAACAATATTTTCTTCGTCAGAGAAAGGCTTTTTATTCCGCCAATGTTAAGCAATATCGTACGCCACTTCTTTCTTTGCAAAACCATCACAACTTCAATTAGCTAATATATTTTGTCTCATTCTGAATTTTCTCCTTTCTTAGTCTTTTCGCGATTCAAACCCAAGAATTTACTTCATTTTTTTTATGTAATTCTGATACTGCGTTTCATAGTGTCTACTAAGATCACATCTTCCATTTTGTGATTGATTGATTAGTCAGATTAACGTCGCCCTCAAAGCTAACAGCAACGGACTTCGTAATTTTGAGTCTCGGCTGAGTGACGAGGACGAAACCTGAGCTGGCACTTCCCTCTCCCAATTTCTATATCACCCTAACGAGAGGACATTAAATCTTGACATATTTTACATTTATCAACCCTGGCTATGCTGCTGGACTTTAATGGCATTCAAGGATCAAACCCACGACTCGACGGCAACCGCCGACCGAAAGTCCGTGGCTATGAGCACTAAGCTGCCGCCACCTCTTGCTATTATGTAAAAAAAAAAGTACTTTCATAAACAATACAAAACATTTTTCTGATAAATTTGAAATAAATAATAAATCATTTTCCCATTATTCATGAAATTCACGCCTACTATCATTTTCTGCACTTCGTTTGGTCATTTTATTTTACACTGTAAGGCATAAAGCGAATTTTAAAAAGACATTGAAAAGTACAATACTTTACGAAATGTTAAAAAAAAATCACTGTTAGTATATCGTATAAAAAGACACAAACACGCAAAACGCTCTCACGAAAACTGTGCTTCAAAGCTCGACACAACGATGGCTGACTCAGAACTGACTGAAGCACCACATTTGGTACTTGCTCCACGGTTTAGTAATCCCTGATGTACAGAGAATATCGAAATTTCTGAGCACTCTATAAAGGTACAAACAAGTGTTAGGGGATCATTTAAGAGTATATACCTGTTTCGGATCCATTCATTTGAAGTCTATTAGAATCGGATCCAGTTTTGCACTTATTAAGGTGGGTAGATTTATCAGTTATAATCTTCGGCAAATGACGCCACTATATGAACGTTCAACATTAATAAATCCTTTTGATAGTGCGTATTGTAAAGTAGAGAATAGTAGTTAAATTTTCTTATATTTATATTTCCTGGACTGATTATATATAGTATGTTGATGACTCATGATGTAAATAACGAAGGGAGCTCGTTACAACTTTACCCTTTATACCCTTAATACCCTTTATTTAAGGAAATCATGTCCTCTAGTATTGTAAATTACTCTAGTTGATTCAGTATCGCAGTTGCAATAGTGCATCCCAAATGATGCTATTTTCAACTTGTCCTCCTACGAAAATCAATGTGAAGGAATATTTTCAATTTATATTGAACATTTAAAATAATGTATTTTCAACCTACGTTGTATAGAAAATGAGGTGTAAATTTTACCACTCTTTTTTGCAGTCAATTAAAATTATCAAGTAATTCCGTACAAGTAATTAAAATCTTTAACGCGTGCCTTTCTTTTAAACTCATTTTAAAAATTCAAAAACATGAAAAAAAATTATTTCCAAGAAAAAAATTCTATTTCAGGTTCGATTGTTATTATACATTAACGTCTCACTTGGAAGCAACTCAAGTGCAATTAGTGACCGACCGCATAAATTTGAGTCTGGATCAGATGACTAGGACGACACTTAATTTGGCAGCTTTCACAGCATGCTAATGGGTGGATTTGTTACCTCAATCAAAAATAGCGTGCGTCAGCCACATTATACGGGGAATCTTTAGTGGTATCAGGGTTGAAATCTACTGACTCAATGAAAACAACGTCAACCGAGGATCCACGATCTCGACCACTAGGCAACCTCGACTCCAGAGAAACATAGTGTATAGAAATACTTACAGAAAAAGAAGATATCTTTCAAACTTTTTACAATCTAAAACTGATATAAAAGTACTAAAATTTGAAATATTTTTTTTGAAATAAAGCAAATTTACGAAAAAAACTTCCAAAACCTGACATGGAAACTAGGCTTCCGCAGCCTAATTGCCTAATTGTGTTTGAGGAAAATAGGCATTCATATCAAAAAATATAAAATTCCTAAAAATAATCTGTTGTTGAAGAAAATGTCATATTTTTATATTATGCAATTGTGACAAATTATTAAGTAGAAAGATTATCGAGAAGGAAATTTTATTGTAAATATACTTAATACTACAACCGACTTCATATTAAAAGAATCGCGTAATTTGGCTTTTATTAAAAAAGGCTATCTTTTCTTTTACTGACAAATTAGGTATGTATACTTACACATCTGATTTTAATTTAATTAAAAAGAGAACAAAAAAAGTTAGAAAATTTATAAAAATAAATTTTATGCTAATAGTTTATAAATTTTATAATCAAAAAATTCTGTTCATTCATACTGAAGAAACCAGATGAAATCAGAGAAGTAAAATAGTCTAATTTGATTCTGCAAAATACATTGAACAACGAGAACATTAAGAAAAATATATTAACTTTTCTTACATCTGATAGTTCAAACTAATTATAGACATTTTTCCAATAGCATAAATATTCTATTTATATTAATAGTGATTTTTATTTAAGTAGATTTGTAAAATGATTTCATTCCTAAAAGAAATACTGTAATTAATTTGAAATCATTACACATGCAACCTACCTGATATTTCATACATTTAGCAAAATTTTTAAGGTCACGTATACCTTCATTCTTTTAATATTTTAAAAATCATTCGCTTTGAGATTAAATCCTTATAGAAATTAAAGTCTCTAGACGTATGTTACATAGAGCTTAAATAATATATAGAGCGTAATAAAAAAATAACCCAGATCAACCCAAGATGAAAGAATGAAAAAAAAATATTGAAACAATTTCATTCCTTATTAAAAATTATTATATTTATCTCAGAATTTCTTCTGGTGGCTAAATTTTTGAAACACACCTACAAAAAAAGTAGAATAGATATCAACAAAGAGAATAAATGAACCATCTACGAACATTCGGTTTACCATAGATGACTAATAGATGCATGAATTGACTAATATAACTTACAAACAAATCGGTATTAAATATTTAAGAAATATTACCTCTGAATTCTAAATGATTAATACAACACATTCAAGAGATTGAATTGTAAGAAAAATCATAACCATAATCAGTACAATATGCATTTTCAATACATATATTCTCTGTATATATTCGATTGAATTTTTAAGCTCAAATACATTTTTAAGCTCATGTAGCAATTTAAATTACATTTTTTATTTCAAATTTGCTGTTAACTTAAAATAAATACATGAAAAAAGAGGAAATTATGTATCTTAAGCAATTTAATAACTTTCTTGGTTTCGAAATATGTAATGCATATTAGCGCACTTAACTAAATTAGCAGTTTGTTTCAACCTACAGAAAACGAATAAGAGAACTGTAAAACTTAACGCTGAAAGTTAATCAACTAAGCAAACATTGAACTAGTTTTTACTTAATTAAATTTTTTACTTCTCTTTATTAAGAATATCTAAGATACAACGATTTTAAAGGCATAAAGGTATTCAATAATCCGTTCCAATGTCGTCGTGGCATAGAAATAAATGCATTACTTCGTTTTTTAATCATGTTACCTGTCAACCTTTCAGACTACATACGTAGTTCTAAAATTGATTCTCTTTACAAACATTTTCGATAGTAAGGAAAAGAATAGTAAATTGTGTTAATTAGAACTCGGAAATTAATTACAGGTTTTAACGAAATTTAATTCCTAGGAAAAATATCTTTAAAAAAACAACCAAAATATTTAGCGTGAAAATTACTGAGAATGTATCATATTTTAGAAGAATTTTTTTTTCACGTTGCTCATTTTTACAGAAAACGAAAAATACATTTAAAGAGAAAATTAGAAACTAAATTAACTTCAAGAAAAATGAAATGGAAATAAGAAAGATACAAAAAATTACAGTAAAAAAAGAATTACTAAGAAATTTCTAATACATAAAATGAGGCACAATCCTACAAAATGATGCATTTTGTGAATTGTTTTTCATTGAAACATATTATTCAATAAAATATTCATATTCCATAATATTTCTGTAATATATAACCTATTGTAATCTTATGTCGTTTTACAAGAATATAAATTCAACCAATTATAAGAAATTAATTAAACAGGTTCATATTCATTAAAAGAAATGTATGTATCAATATAACTGAATTTAAATGCTGTTCCTTAACTTAGTAAACATTTTCAAAAACTTTTAGAACAGTTTTAAAGTATGCATAAGTATGGTCATGAAAATTAGAATTAATAATTTGTTAATTTTAACAGATTTAACAAATAACGCAGGTTCACTTAATTACTGCTGCTATTAATCAGTATCATACTGAATAACACTAAAATAATATTAACCTTCTGGGGTAAAATAACATGGCTCGCTCAATAAATTATAAAGAAAAATACAATACT
Organism: Nephila pilipes; assembly: GCA_019974015.1. Classification (NCBI taxonomy): domain Eukaryota; kingdom Metazoa; phylum Arthropoda; class Arachnida; order Araneae; family Nephilidae; genus Nephila; species Nephila pilipes. Next base: position 450,707 of record BMAW01039624.1, on the reverse strand, counting down.
TTTAATAGCGGATCATTTCACGCAGAAATTTCCTTATGTTCGTAATTCAAAAATGAACAAGTTTAAGAACATTTTTTTTTTAAAAAAAAAAGACCTGCCGTATAATCACCAATTTCTTATATATCTTTTATTACATAAAAGCAACCCATGGGGCTATTGTTTTAGTTGGATCAATTTCGACGTACCAGATCACTGAATTTTTTTTATCGTCTGTTTCAATCTTAATTACATTTAGCTAAATATATTCTATTTAATAATTTATCGTTTCCTTTAATACTAATTACATTTAGCTAAAATATATTCTATTTAATAATTTATCGTTTTCTTTAATATTAATTACATTTAGCTTAAATACATTCAATTTAATTTTAATTACATGTAGCTAATACAATATTCTTGTTTTTCTTTACCTTCATTGATATAATATTCATATTCTGTTGTTCGTAGTTTGCTTTAATTTTAATTACATGTAGCTGATATAATATTCAATTTAATAATCATTGTTTGTTTTATTTTTAAGTACATGTAGCTGTTATAATATTCAATTTAATAATTTATCGTTTCTTCTAATTTTAACATCGGAAAAGTTTACTAATGTCCACTTCTCGATATTTTATCTTTTACTTAAATTCTTAAATTTAAATTAGTAGTAATTTAATAATAATTGTAAAAAAAGTGCACCTTGGGTAAATTTTTTCTTTGTAAAACTTTGCATAGAGAACATTCGAATGGTTTTTTTTATATTATAATTTTAAAACGAGCATTTTTTTTAAAAAATATAAATGATTATTATTTTCTAAAATTTTACATCTGGAATAACATGTGAAAAGTTTTAAATAATAAAGTTTTCGGTACATTTTAACCTGTAAGCTGTTTTGAATAATTTTTTGAAAAAATATCTAACTAAAATGATAACAAAAAAAGATAAAAACTAAAAGGCTCTATGCAAAGTTTTGCAAAGGTCTATGCAAAGTTTTTTCTTATAATTATTATTAAATTATTCAATTAAATATAAGTATTAAAATAAGCGATGAAATATCGAGAAATAGACAATAGTAAATTTTCCAGATATTAAAGTTAAAGGAAACGATTATTTTTTAAATCGAATATATTTAAGCTAAATATAATTAAAATTGAAGCAAACAATAAAACAAAAAGTGATCTGGTACGTCAAAAGTGAATAATAGCCTAAAGTAATAGCCACTAAAAAAGCACTAGCAAAATAATAGCACTAATAGTAATAGCACTAGCAAAACTAAAGTAATAGCCACTTGAGGGGCTAACAAGGTACTAAATGCAAACGAAAAATTCATGGCTGAACGACCATTATTTTTTTTTAAAAAAATGTCTTAAATTTAATCATTTTGATACTTAAGAGATAAAAAAAAATGCTACGTGAATTTATTCCTTTAATCCGAAATTTAGCATTAATTTAAAACCGGTCTGCATTCGTCTTACAAAGTAACTTGCTTGAGTTGGTCATGAAGTCTTACCCACCAAATTATATTATTATACATTCTCTACGTAATATTTCTGAATTAATTTCACTTAAGAGAATTTTTGAAAATTTAAAAGTTCATATGATTTAGTCTTACGATATTGGTGTGGGAGGAATTCCGTTATGAATTTCCTTATGCTTTTTTAACAGAACCCCCATGCTTATAAACATGATTAGGAAAACGGAATAAAAAGCGTTAAGATTGAAAGTGACATAATCTGCTCTAAGACTCTAGTAATGTTCTTTAATCTTAACAAGTTAATCAGTCCACGCTGAAAGAGAACGAGTCGAGACATTAATTAGAAACAACGTATCTATTATGCAAATGTTTGAGACATTATTTTGAAACTTTCTCCAAGATGTGTCCATGTCATTCAACGTTACATTTTTCTGACTTAATACATTTGTTGACTAAGTATGTTCTCAGAAAATGGAAAATGGAACCATTCATACACAAATAAGGCGTATAGATATCATGAATGAATGCTTTGTGTTGTGGATGTTGAAGATGGTATAAAAATAAATATTTCAGTCATTGTTTTAATTTGATTATAATTCTCGAAATGTAAGCAAAGTTTTACATTTCGTTCAGAAATTGTTCAAGTAAAATAAGATATATTCGAGGAGGATTTCTAAATACATTTATATTTGTTGATAATAAAAAAGAGAGTTTATTCATAAATTAAGTAGCTCGAGCTGGGATTTCTACATCAAATTCAGAAACAAAATTCTTGTATAGCATTTTGATTCAAAATGAAATGTTAGACAGTTTGAAAATCTACAATTTAATTGAAGAACAAAACAATGTAATTTATATAAGGATAATTCAGTTTAATGTATATTTTAATTAAAGAGCAAAACATTGTAATTTATACAATGATAGTTCAGTTTAAAGTAATAAGAGTTAACTCATATTTACTGTGCAAGATGATAATATTTAGATCAGCCTGGAAAGAGCTTTAAGTCACACACAATAACGTATTGAAATTCCTTGAAAATATATATATTGAGAAGGAAACTAAATGTGGGTCGTGATAACTGTCTCCCCTATCTGAAGCGGACTGCAGAGGGAACTGCTACGGAGACGTTGACTTCCCCATCTCCGCCACAAATATTTTCCATTCTAATTTATATCTTAGAATTATTCAATCAAATCACTGAAAGTTATTTATCAAATTACTAGACAAGCAAGGTATGACTATTAAGTAACGAAACAGACGCTGCTACAAAAGAAATACGCATGCACCAAACACCAGCAACCTACAGCAGTTTAGCGTTAAACCTTCTTTTTCGGATGTAGTGCCTTTTGTTTATAAATCTGTAGCGTAGTCTTCGTTCGCATTGCAATTTTTTTTTTTTTTTTATTTTTTTTTTATTTCGACGGGAAAATGATAAGTGAGCAACGAATAATTGTGAAATTTCACATCAAATTTGGAATAACCGCTGCTGAAATTTATAAGTTATTAAAACAAGGATATATCCGGATCTTGCGCCATGGGACTTCTTTCTGCATTAAAAAGAATAAAAGTTGAGTCGTCGAAGCTGTGAAAGAAAAACTGCTTGCATCTTGAAGGAAATGACAGAAGACTTTCAGTATCGTTTCGAACAATGAAAGATTCGCATGGAACGTTTTAGGGATAGAAGAGAGTTGTATATTGAAGGAGATAATAATTAAATATGTATGACATCAAAATAAAATATTTTACAGCGTCAATCTCGTTATTTTATTGCTAAACTTTGTAGTACTGTGTACAGTTACGTTGTTATTTGTGTTATACTGAACACACACTTTCTTTTATTATTTTATTTTTATATGGAGTAATACTTAATACTTATAATAAATGCTTATATTAATAGCAATAAAATGTTTATATTAAAAGAAAAATGCTTAAGAAGGTAGTTTTCAATAAGTAATTTAGATAATTTAGTTGTTTTTTTTTACTTTAGCTGCAATTAAGAATTCTATTGTAAGTCGTAATGAATTTCACCATTAATTAGTTAGGAAAATAATTATTTTAGATAGTGATAATTATCGTTCTTAATAATACTAGTGTTGTTGTGATTTAGATAGCTTAGTAATTTAGAAACATAAAGGTAATATAAATTTAGTAACGAGGAATTTACCACAGTACATAGAATTATATTAAATAATAAAAGATCGCAAAATAGGATCTTAATTATAAACTTAAAATTAAGACATTGCATACTGATCTTGAAATATGTACATTTTTTAAGCTCTATAAATATTCCAAATATTTATATCTGCCAAATACCAACCGGACAAGGAACGTTTGTTTTATTGCATTTTAAGTATCTATATTTGACAATTTAAATTCCTTTCAAATATATGAAACCTTTAACTATCATAAAACAAAAATTTAGCTGTGCAAATTAACTATCATAAAACCATAGTTTAACTTTCTAAATTAACTATGATAAAACAATAATTTAGCTGGGGAATTATGAACTATAATATTAATATGAGAAGTAAGATATTTAAAAGCTTTTCAATTATTACCAATATTATTTGATAAACGCATTATATTATTGTAATAAAATAAATGTATATCTTTATTTGAAGTTGATTATTAATATTTAAAATAATATTCCTTAGGCTCGAATGATTCTAATGCTATTATGTTATGTATTCTCCTCTAGATATTAAACCATTTTAACTAGGTATTCTTTAAGTGAAACTCTTTTATGATTGTAAAAAATATTCTTTAAATAAATTAAACGTGCTTTAAGCTTTATTGCCATTATTTTATGCAAAACTTTTAAAAACAAAGTTTTGTTATAGAAAGTAATGTAAATGCTCATGAATAAAAAATGCTGTAATCTAAACACAATTTATTCACTATAATTCTAATTTTTTTTTTTTTTTTTTGAAAAAAAAAAAAAATTTTCTTTTTGCATGAATTTTGAATAGTTTTCGAGTTTCTGTTAATTAATTTTGGTTGTCATATGGGAATTTAAAAAAAGTTTGACAACGAGTACTTGTGACCTGCAAACGATAACAATTCGAAATCTAGATGCCGCTAGCTAAAGAAATTCAAGCGGATGAGGTTATAAAGAATTGGTAGTTGAAAGATTAATGTAAGATCATTTCGGAAATTTCGGTTATTATTAATAGTTTGAAGAAATTTATCTTTCTCGAGCTTTAACAAGTGGTTGCAAATATAAAGCAACATGCGGATCTGGGAGGCCAGGTGTGACTGATAAATGCGGAAATCATCAAATTCAGAGACTAAAGTAAACGCAATAAATGGACTGTTCGTGAAGTTCAAAGGTCATCGAGATTCGCGGTATCAAAGAATACGATTCGAATACGAATGGTGGATATTGGAAGAATAGTTTACTGCACAACGAAACAGAAACGAGTTCACATAATAAATAACAAAGAATGTTATGCACTCGAAATCATATGTCTAAGGGACATAAATAGCAATCAGTCATATTAAGAAATCAACAATAATGAAATCTGGATTATCCAGGTGTCTGGGTATCGCACCAACATGACTTGCACAGGGAACATGATGTTTATTTATTTATTTATTTATTGTTACAGTCAGCATATTTGCTCGGTAACGCTTTGGGGGAACTTTCCTGCAATGAATAAGTGTTCCTGACCTTTACCAATGCTCGTCAAACATCACAGCATTGTACTAAAACAATGAAGGATAATTTCTTACCAGTTGTTGAGCTTCTAGGTTGCCCTCAGTGGTAATTTCAGCAAGACAATACTTCAAATTACATTGCAAACAAAAGTCTGGCTTAATTCTCCCTTTAGAAAAAATCTCGACTAGGCAACTTGTAGCCCTGACCTTAACCCTATAGAAAATCTTTAGGGTACCCCATATCACAAAGTTTGCAGCAATCATAGACAATATTCTTCTGTAAATTACCTCAAGAGTTCTATTGAAGATGTATGGTACGATACTGATCCCCAAACTAATTTTTATGAACTAATAAAGAAAAATAGATGCGCGTTAGGTTTTAAAAACTATTTATTTCGTTTTTATCTAAACTTTTGCGACTGTTAATTTTTTGTTACCATTTACTGATAATTTGTAATATGCGCAAGCCAACATTTCATCGTTATAATTATTGAATAAGCATAGCACATTATACCGAAGCATTCTTAGGAAAATTGATCATATATTTTAAGAATCTATGGGAATTTATTTGTTGTCTAAAATGTTGTGTCGCAATGTATGTGCATAAAAAAATAAGGATATATTCAAACATCAATATATATCAATATATTCTTTAGAGATTCATATCATGAGTTTTAATATTATATTTAAAATAAAACTCAGGTTATTGAAAGGAGAAAAATTAGTTTTTAACTAAATCTGCAACTGCATATTCATATTAAATACTAGATGATTTCAAAATTTATTTTTGATGAAAGTTGTTATTACCAGAGGCACGCTGGAGTTACCGTCATGTGCTCCTATCACTTAAAGGGCGCCAAAACAAATCTTATACTGATTAAAATATTGGTTTTGATTGCTGGTGTGTGGCTGCAGTAACCTAGTAGATTCGTGACCGGCATTTTCGTTCAGTCGCGGATTCGATCTTTGGCCGCTAAAGACCTACCGTGTAGTCGGAGCTGATGCACGATAAATCTGTTGGGGCCCAAAGTCCCCCCATTGGAGTGGTGTGGAAGTAAGGAGAGGGGGATTCCAGCTCAGGTGCCGTCCTCGTCACTTGACCGAGGTTCAAAATTACGAACTCGTCACTTGACCGAGGTTCAAAATTACGAAGTCCGTCGCCAATAACCCTCGTGCTGTTTCCAGTGCGAAGTTAATAAAAACTAAAGTAAACTTTAATTGCTGGTGCATCGAGTTGACTTCATCATTTTCCATCGAGTTGTCACCGTGAGTGAGATCAACATTTTATAACTACATCCAAGCAATGATTAAAATGATGTGTTCTTTGAAATGAATCTACTCCAAAGAAAAGTCTCATCAGCTGGAAAAGTTAGGACGAAGTGTTTCGGGGATGTTACGGGGGTTGTATTCATGAGCTTCTTAGAAAAATCAAAATCGACCAATTAGCAATACCATAGTGAGTTACCCCACTCGTTTTTCTTATACCTAAACAGCTATTTTTAAACCATCCTAGTTAGTTCTAATTATTGGTATATATGTATGGAGAATCTCACCCGTATTTCGCTTCAACTAACCTTCAGGCCATTTTAATGACATAATTTGAATTAAGAACTGTGATTTATGTAAATCGGCATTGAAAAATAAGAAAGTGTAGTGAATCAGAAATACAGGTTGGAGGAATGAGTAGTGGAGACAGAGAGAGAGAGAGAGAGAGAGAGATTAGATAAAGAGATTGGATATAAATGTATGCTGAGAAAGGAGAGCAACTGTAAAATGGCACACACTATTTACTGTGAAAAAATTATAAGGTGGTGGTTTTGCTGAGATTGATTTTGGCTTCGCTTCTGACTCGGAAACACCTTTAAAACTCTTCAAATGAGTGATTTTTTCCTATAATCTTTTGCTAAGAACGCGTGAAGGATTTTTTCCATATTCATAATAACTGATTTGTGGATCAATTTAAAGATTGAATAAAAAAGCATTATGATTTTCTTGATAGAAGTGTCACACATATGTATTGAATTATCTAAAGAACTAGATTTTTATGAAAAAGTATATCTACAGAATTAAAAATTTCAGTAAAATAATTCCTATCAAAAATTCTCCCCTTTAAATATAAAACATAACCCTACATAGAATGTTTACGACTACTAACACCATCACATGGTAGAAATGTAGAAGATATTTGAGATAATGACATACAAACAACTTAATATTGAAACATTTCATTTTAAGTATTTAACATTAATTTTTGAGAAATTTTGAAAAGTTTGTTACAATATGTCATAATCTTTACCTATTTGCAGATATTTAAATTTAATTTTTTAATATATTTGAAATAGACTGCAAAATGAAATGAAATTCAAATACGTACTAAACCTAATCACATATTCCCTTACATATACAAGACGAATTTCTAAAATTAATCAGCTTTAAAACGCCCTTCGTTTACATCTAAGACTTTCCAAGCGTTATAAATTAAGAGGTTACTCAACACCATGATTTAATTTTCACAAGATGCTTATCTATGTGTGAGAAGTATAATCTGGTAGATTAAATCCAATCTATTAAATAAATATTAAGAGTTTTAGAATAATGGCTGAGTAATTAACTATTCTACTTTGAAATGTATAATTAATTCATAACTTCGTTGAATTATCACCGCATATAAATTAGGGAACCCATATTAACATGTTAATCTCGAAAGTATTCTAGATATTCTATACATTTTCATTTGTATCTAATGTTAATTTACTGATTTTTTTAAAATAAAAAAAAGTTTTTTACGGTAACATTTAGTCGATACAAGCCTTTTAATAAATCTTAAAAATAATTCATACCCCAAAAATGTATTCATGCATTAAAAAAATTTATCCAATGAAAACTCTGATGTTGTTATATATTTTTAAATTTCATATAATATTTATTCAATTTTTCTATTATATCTATTTTAAGACTGACGGAAATTTTAATGAAAATTAGGAACATGCGTAGAACAGAAAAGCTGCATTCCAGATTCACTATTATATGTATAGTAAAACATTTTCGTCAATATATGTAATTGTTTTTTATTGGTTAAATAGTGTTTCATTTTCAAAAGCACGAAGAAAAATAACAGGGGATTTATGAATGTGCTCGTAAGTGTTTCTGTAATGGATTTATAAATAATATAAAAGGTATATATAATGTAATGTATTTATATGTAATGTATAATCTTCTCATTGTAAATTGCCTTCATTAGAAATATCTTTGTAGTGTAAATGCCTTCTATTTTTGGGCTATTGGTGCAAATAAATGTATGTGTTACTATCAGAAGAATATATATATATATATATATATATATATACATATATATGTATTATATACTTATAATTTCTCAGTTATAATAACGTTTGTTGCACTGCATTGCATGTTTTCTAATTTTTAAATTTTAAACTTCATCTGTCATACAAAATTTAATTTAAATTACAAAAATATTTTGAGGATAATATATCTTATTAGTGTATTATGTATTATCTTCACACAAAGTAAACATTTTATGTTCGTTGTCCTGAAAATAAGCTGTTATCGAACTATAGACTTTGGGACATTAAGCTATCCAGTAGATTACTTTTCACTAATCTTGGGGACTCTTTGTAATTTGAATTTGAATAAAATTCGACCTCTTTTTCAACTGAATGAAAAGTGATATTAGCATATTAGTTACAGAAAATAAGTGCAATAAATTAGATTAGGGATAACATTGTAAGTGAAAAAAGAAGGAAGACAGAAGATAATGAGAAGCTGGTAGATGTTTGTAAGTTAATTGAAGAGGATTATTATAATTCATCGTTTTACAATAAAATTGGTTTGAAGTTACTCCTGTTTAGAATTTGAAGAGTCGAATCGGCTGTATATAAGAAACATTTCATTCGTATGAGTGAGATGGAAAGCTAAACTTTATTGTTTAATTTATGAGCTAGCATTAGTGATCTAAGAGTGATTCGAAAGAGAGCCACCTTGCATATTCTGATATTGTTAATAAATTGTGTTGTCCTTTTCCTGACGTATCACTGGATTTGTAAACTTATTAACAACTTACCCATAAGGAAAAAATATGAGGAAATAAATTTTTAAATCTATATAAAAAAATATTATACACTGTTGTATTCACTGATGACAATGATAAGCTTTTCTTCCAAAATGTTTTTTCCCTTCCTTATTAATTATATTATTTTGATTAAAGATAAATTAATAATTTAGCTTTTATATCCATTACGACCTGGTCGAAGTAGCCTAGTAGTTTTAGTCGCGAACTATGGCTGATATTCGTTGTGCCTATTTATGACTTTGAGCTCTGCTACCACTAAGAATTTACCGTGTAGAGGGGCTAACGCTCATTAAATTTGATAGAGGTCTCAAGACCCCCGTTAGCGTCGTATAGAAGACTGGAGCGTGAAGGGCAAGTTCTGATATCATCCTCGTCACTTGATAAATGTTAAGAATTACAAATTCCGTCGTCAATAACCCTCATATTGCTTCTGAGTGTGCCGTTAACAAACAATCCCAATCCATAGCAGCCCTTGGCGACTTGGTTCGTGGAATAATGGATTAGTAATCTAAGATTAATGGTTTCAAGTCTCGTTCTTCCAAAGACCGCCACGAAGTCGGTTGAATGTGCATTAAATATGTTGTGGTAAAAGTATTGATGTCTTGTTTTTGATGCGAAAAAGGAATTAAAAGCTCAAGTGTCGTTCACATAATTTGTTCAAGCCTCAAACTTTAAGTTACAATGATCTATTTTCGATTTTTTTGAATGACTTTATTAATTCAATCAATAATTTCAATATTCAAATTTAGACAATTTATATTTAAAAAACACTTTCATGTTTTTTTTCTTTCTAAATTTTATTACCTAATATTTGTGTTTCTTATAACGGTCAGCAATCAAAATTACAATATCTTTATTGAGAAAATAAATGTTTTTTGATAGCCAAAAAATATAGAATTTAAACGAATATCTTGTAATTAATTTCTTTATTTAAACACATTTTAATTATTTGACGTTTTTATTTTTCTAAATATTGATTATTACTCAGAATATCATGAATTTATAAAAATCCTAATATTAATCATATTTTCAAAAAGTTCTAAATTAACAAGGGCTGCTGCGGAATTATATGCTTATCATGCTACTGAAATAAAAGAATCAAATTTATTCTAATGAACAGTTATAGATGATTATTAGTTGAGCAGTACCATAATTTGAAATTGTCTATATGCGAAATACAGATGAAAAAAAAAACAATTAAAAGATAAAAAAAGTGGAATAGCTAAGGCCAAAGTTATAAGATAGTACGTGAATATGAATGATATACTTCGAAATCTTAGGGACCGAGAACTTGTGATAAGAATTTGAGAAAAATAGAAATTTGAATTGAGTTATTGAAACTGTGTTTAAAGTTGGGATTGTGTTTTGAGTTTGGAGATGAAACATTAAATTTTGTGTTTTGAATTTTGAAATTAAAGAACTGAGAAACTAAAACTTTTGTGACTGTATGTTATCCTACTATACGCCCCTTCTGTCACCTGTAACTGTGTTCTAATCTCAAGGTCTGGATTTTAATTTGTTGGTAGGTCTTATTAACGTCGCACTAGAAGCAACACTGAACTATTGGCTACGGAACTCGTAATTTTGAACTTCGATCTAGTGACGAGGACGACATATGAGCTGGCATCTCCCTCTCCACACCATGCCAATGGGAGCCAAGATAGATTAAACGCGCATCAGCCCCGGCTGCATGGTGGGTCTTTAGGGGCATCAAGGCTCGATCCACGACACGACGAAAACCGGCAGCCGCAAGTCCTATACTATGACCACTAGGCTACCTCGGCTCTCAACTTTAGTTCAAACACAGACAATTTAATTAATATAGTCAATTATATATAAAATGACTTTTATTAAATCTCAAATAAAGGATATTCTTTCCACCGTTAAATCCTTCCCGTGAATACTAACAACTACTGTAATGTACCAAAGAATATGCTTACCGGAACATGATACGAATGCATTCTTCGATGACTTCGTCAGCGATGAGTCCTGATTTTATCATATCCACTATGCACACCAGAAATCTTTCGCACACATTTCACTAACACCATTTTTATTACCTTAACTTTATTATTCTTTCTAATTTTCTGTCACTTTTGTACTACAAGACTATTTCTATTCATTCCAATTCCTAAGTTTCTTTAAATTGCCTCGTCATGGTTCATTTGATTGGGAAGAAGACGGGAACTGAAATATAAAATCATAAAGAAACCCTAGATGTTTGTCAAGGGAAACGTTTCGCGAATAAACTATAATTTTGTGCGATGATTATTTAGAAAAAAAAAACATTTTTTTACTTACGAAGAAAAAGGCTGACATGATCAAGTAGCACTTGAAATGTAAGAAATAGTCTTGCTCTATTGTAAAGTAATTGATGTAAGGGAACTCACATGAAAAAGTTTAAGAAACTCATGATGAAGATGTTGTGTAAAGTGTAATAGGCATGAATAGGTAATTAAAAAATTCTTAGATAAGAATGTACCGAAGTCTTTTAAGAATGCGTTTAATAATATGTGTGTGATGTATTTAAAGGCATATTTTATAATCGTTTTCATAGTAAAAAACTATTCATGTATAAGTATTACTTATTATTTGTTATAAAACAGTTGGTTTGATATATACTCATATTATATCTGAATACAATCTATTTTTTATAAACGCTAGTCACGGCATACCAATATCAAATAAAGGATTTATTATTATGAATTTAATTCTATTTTCATGATTGAAAAAATTTACCAATATAATTTTTTTAACCAATATAACCTTTTTTCGAAAATTTTATCGAATTAACGATAAAAGAAAAGTCAGGAAATTTTTATTCATTGGACTTGTTTTATTCATTGGATCTATAAAGACCTGTAAATATTTCAAAAATGAGATCAATCATTATGATCTTTGATCATAAAAATATTTATTGGTCCCGTTTGTTTCTTAAAGGTTTCTTTTTCGCATAACTAGAAAATGATTTCAATCGCTTATGGCCACTCTATATGCTGAATGTGTGCTTTCCAGAATTCATTTTATGTCATAAACACAAATGGAAAATCTATGGAATAAACAGAAATGGGAAATGTGAAAAGCCGAGTCTTTTCGGAGCCCAGCGCTATTCACTGGCCTATTTTTTTCGAAGAACCGACATTACTTCAATTGAGTAGAATCATGTGAGGAAGCAATTCTCAGAAGTTTTGTATACAAAGAAACATCAATAAACACGAAATATTATTCGAACAGAAAATTCACAGTCATCGAATGAAAAAAAAATGAGTAGAATTTTGGAATGTTTTCTTTGGAAAGGGATAAAAGGAACCGTATACTTGAAAGGAAATGCAGGAAATTGGACTTCTTTTAAATCCAATAAAGTGTGACTTTGTTGTTAAAATATACTACAAAGTGTTTGAATTTCCTCGATATTATATTAATTCAATTTTAGGTATATAAAAATAAACTTGAGCATGAAAATAGGCTCAAAGTATACAAGTTCGAGCCTTGGTGCCACTCAAGACTAGCCGCGTAGCCTAGGATCATGCACGTTAAATCTGTTAGAGCCCAAAGTCCTCCCGTTGGCGTGCCGTAGAAATTAGGAGAGGGGGTTCCAGCTCCAGTATAGTCTTCTTCACCTGACCGAGACTCAAAATTACGAGGTCTGTTGCCAATAGCCCTCGTGTTGCTTCTAGTGCGACGTTAATAAAACAAAACCAATCCAATTGTACAAACTTAGATATAGATTATTAAAATAAAAAATTATTTATCTGATGGAATTTCGAGCTTTCGCTAACTTTTTTTTTTAAAAAATTAACTGGTGAAGGACTAATAAAATAACATTTCTCGTTATTAACACTTAAAGAATATTTAATTTAAAGCAGTTTTATGCATTAATGTTAAAACAGATAGAAAAATTGATAAAAATTCAAGAATTATATGATATTATATCGTGACTAAGAATCTATGCAGTTTCGTATTAATTTGTAATACAATGTCGCTAATAAACTAATATGGCAATCCGACAATTACAAACAGAAAATTTTGTATTGTTTTTTTTTATAATTTGTTAGCACAATATCTTATATGAATTGTTCTTTTAATTTTCAAATTAAATCAATTTTTAGTAACTGTAAACTTGCAACTATAATATTCAGTTTGATGAATTTTCCTGGAATGTATTAAGGAATGTAAAACATTTTTAAAAATAATAATATGAAGGTAAGTACATTAATAATTTTACTGCATTCCAATAAACATAACGTTCTGGAAGATTTTTAAAGTTAAATCTTCCAAAAACACAAGCAATTATAAAATAGGGGAAAAAACTCATTTGTGGGGGTAAATTCAAAAGTTTTCGAAGAAATAAGTAAGTTTTTTTTTTATTCTTCGTACATTCAAATCACAATTATTTTGTAGTTTCTTAGCAGTTATTGTAAGGGATCAAAACTTCAAAGAATATAATATTTATTTTAATTAAGAGAAAAAATATTAAATATTGATTGTGGTATAATAGAGTGAAATCAATAAGGATGGGCAAGAATAAAGTTCTAAATGTATCCGACTTCAGTATTTACATTTTAATATGACGATAAATTTAATTATTTTCTCCCTGAATACAAAAGACAAGATATGTAAATTATTCAATTCCTCAAATCTAGGTTTTATTGAAATAAAAATTAAAAAAAATATAATTGATATTTTCAAATTGTAAAAAAAATTAAGGTATGTTTATAAGGTAAATTTGCATTATATCCTAAAAATTAAAGGAGAAATAAAAGTATATAGAAATGTTTAATTCTCTGTGAAGGATTATTTTTCAAAATTTCATAAATATAGAACTAAAAGCGGTGTAATTATAATAATTATTTAGCATTGCACCAAATTTATTGAAATTGTATTGAAGTTGGTGGTAGCCTAGTGGTCATTGTCGCGACCTCGCCACTGGCTTTGTTTCCGGGGTGCCGTGGTTTCGGGCCAATGAAAAACCCCATGTTTAATGGGATTGATGCACGTTAAATCCGTTGAGGTCCCAAGTCCTCCTGTTGGTGTGGTGTGGAAGTTTGAAGAGGGAGGTACCCAGCTTAGATGTCTTCCTCCTCACTTGAATAAGTTTCAAAATTACAAGATTTGTTGCAAATAGCCCTTAAGTTGCTTCTGAGTGTGACGTTAATAACGATTACTCAATCAATAAATTTCATTAACTGGTCTTAAATGTTCAATTTCAAAATATTATCACGGCGTTTGGATTTCAAAGAGAAGAAAAATGTTTGGAAGGCAGTGCCATTGCGTAAATGCCCATTAAATATATTTCCCATAAATTTGTATTGCACTACAAATATTTGGATTTCAAATAAAAGAGGGGGAAATGTTCCCAACGGCTGTACTCTCACATACATCCCGTCCTATAGGAATTTATTGCAGCATAAATATGTGTGTTTCAAACAAACGAAGAAAAACTGCTTAGAGGGGTTGTATCCTTACATGCATGTCCAAAACGTATACTTTCTATAAGCACATATTGTACCAGCAACAAGGGCATTGAACGAGAAAAAAGACTTTTTTGAAGTGTTACGGACATTAAAAAGATCAAAGTGAGGTATGGGTGGTAGCAATTCGAAAAACTAAAATTTTGCGTAATAAAGAGAGTAAGGAAGGGATTTATTCCGTGCTGTATTCTACAATATTTATAAAGACTTGGTAACAGATAAGGACTATGGCGTAAAGGCCATATGTAGCTAAGGAGCATCAAACATTCGTTTGAACAGTTATCTAACAGAAAAAAAGAATGAAAAAGGTAAAAATTATCTAACAAATATGGGGGTTGAAAAACGAGATGGATCGCTGGGTAATGCGGGGACAAGTCACCCGTGTCAAAAACAATTAGCCCATGGGAAACAAAAATGTCTCTAGAGTATCTCAATATCATGAAACCCATTCTTATCCGAAGAAGATAAACTCCACAGGGAAAAAAAAGGGTCAGACACTAATATATAAATTGTATATTTAAATTTGGGACAATATTAAGACTTAACATAGGAAAACAGGAAAGCTGTTACGGTACCCAAAAGAGTAAAATATTATTTCAATGTTTTCATGTTTATAAATTTTATTGTAATATAAAAAATTCCTCTAGGTCGGGATGAATAACTATTCTCTCTCTCTTTTCTCTTCTCTTTATCTTTTTTATCACTCTTTTCCTTCCTCTTTATCTTTTTTCTCTCTCTCTTTTCCTTTCTCTTTATCTTTTTTCTCTCTCTCCTCTCTCTTCTTTAACCAATCCAATTTTAAAATAAAACAAATACAAGAAGATTGTATGATATATGAATTATACCATACCATATCTTCCTAGAATAGAATAATTTTAATAGAATCAAATTTAAGTTTACGCAAATGTGTGATACATTTCTCCCGTTACAAAATTAAAGTAATTTAAACCATACTTAAAAGTTTTTGTGTTATTATCAAATTTAATTGATTGGTGAAAATAAAAAAAAATTCAAATTAAATCATTAACTAAAATCATATAAGCAAACGGATTTTTTCCTCTAAATAGCGTTCTGCAATAATGTAGATTGAACTGAATAGGGTTTATAGCTTACAAAAAATATTCTAGTGAAATTTCTTCATTGAAATACGAAAAGTTTTTTCATTATTAAGAAAATGTTCAAAATAATATTTTCAATTTTGAATAACTACTGATTAAATCTTCTTTAAAATAATCTTTTGTGTCTAGATAGTAAAAACCGAGGTTATATTCATTTTATTTTTAGGAGGCTATTTATTACATTATCCGATCAAATTAACCATTAAGACCTTTAATTAACCTTTTAGTAACGTTAATATAACAATTTCCCGCAGCAGTTTCCCTTTCTTCGTAATGATGAAATCGATCAAGTTTAAGGAACTTATTTTAAAAAACTAATTGCTCAAACAGTCATAATTTCTGTATATTTATTACATTACTATAAATTTTTCAATCAAACAGTTGTCAAAAAATTATCAAAAAGTTGTTCCAAAAATTGTAGAACGCAATGTGCACTAATTTTCTTCGCTTTGGTAATTTCAAATGTTACCCCAAGTACGAAGTTTTTCTTAAAAAAAACAAACCCAAAGGTAATTATCAAAATTCCATGTGGCAACGGATTGAAACAAATGAGATTGGTTGGTAGAGATATTTAAGTGGAGTGCCAAACCAGATATTAGTGATAAATTAAAAAAAAGTTAAATTGAAGAAAAAATAAAGTAGAGTTATGCAACTCATACATACATATATATATATATATATATATATATATATAATAGAGATCGTCAAATGAATTTTCGTTTCAAATGTCTACAAATAATATTATTCTGACTTTAAATAAGTAGCGATGTAATAAAAAATAGGCCCTACCGAAAATCAATAAATTCCTATCTATTCACATTCATTTACATATAGAGTGCGCATTTCTTATATATATTCATTATGGTTTCAAAATTCTTTAGTAATTCATACCAAGTGTAATGGATGTTTATTAATATTAAGTATTTGTATCATATAAAATTAACATTTTTGCATCATTTTCAAATACTATTGAATAAAATATCCTGAGAAATACATTTTAAGACAACTTCACGCATTTGATTAAAGTTATTTCAATTACCGAAGGACGACACCTTTTAAATAAATAAAACAAAAATGAAATATCACTATTTTTCAAGCCAATATTTATTAATCAATATTTAAGGAAATTTAAGCTCCTATTGAAAAAAAATATTTTGTTATTTACACGAAACACCCCGGTACACTGTCTGAGCAGGAAACTGAATTTTGTGGTAATTTTTATCCTTTTCAAAGCATTTACAGAAAAAAGAATTGTAAGTTATCGTTTTTGTTTACCTTTATTTCTTCGAATTTTTCAATGTTCAGAATATAAGCTTCTTATTCTGATATATTTCTGTTGTTTCAGCAACTCTCATACTATGTTTTAATATTTTAAATGAATGAACGCGTGCATTTTTCAGCATTTCAGATAAAAATGTCGCTAAAGCACATAGTGCATTTTTGCTCGGTCGTTTAAAATTCAACAAAAAATTCCGAAAGAATTCGATACCTCAAATGTGTTGAAATTTCATTTTGTCAACATAGGCTAAGAATGTGAAAAAATGTTTTATGCATTGTTTTGCATTTGATAGTAAAACAATGGTCAAGGTAGATATGTTATACGGTTATGATGTCGATGAATGTTACTCATGGGTTTAAATTCTGATGTTCATCAAATACAGATCAGTAGTGACGGCTGATGTGTGTTAAATTGTACGGAGTCACGAAGTATTCACATAACACAAAGTTGAAATTCGGAGGAGGAGATACCAGCTACTTTGTCCAATATGCTTCAAATAAGTTTTCAAGAAAATTTTAGAAAAACAAAGTCAGGGTGGATAACGTTTTAAAACATTATGCTAAAATAATAGATTGAAAAACGTTAAAAATGAATGTTCGAGATGAAAATTAATGAACTTTCAATATTATCATTGTTAAATAAGACACTTATGTTCATTTATCATTTCAAGTATCACTAATGAAAGCGTTACTTAAAGATATTAATCTAAGCCTGTTTATGAAGTTTTAACACCCGTGTTTAAGAAGAAATATTTTAACTAAATTTTGGTTAAAATGACGATGTTATTTTTCATATTAAAAGAAATATTTTATCATTTCTTACATGTGTGTCTTTATATAGGATTTATAAATTTTATTGGCTCTGAAAGCACGTCGAATAAATTTATAAAATTGAAGTAAACACATTATTATATTTTTTTTTTATAATTTTACTTTCACATTCTATTTCTGATATTCCATCATTTGCGAATTTATATTCATTTAAACCGCATTTAATTCGAAACCCGGAATATGATTTCTAAAACAAGGAGACTTGTGAAATAATTTATCATGGAAACAAAGCTTTCATCATAAGCATAGTGAGAATTTCTGAACATCAAATAAACTTGTATAATATTTCAGAACTAAGTACACAAATAAAGTAGTACGATGTCCGGGATCTATTATTCTAGCACACAATTCCATGACAATAAGGAGATTATCTTACATGCATAATATTTGAATCCAAAAATCTGAAAATATTTTAAGAATTCGAATAACACAATGGAGATAGGTGAGAAAAGAGGAAGAGAGAGTGCAAATCTTGTAAAGATTTGAAAATCATGTTTTCGTAAAGAAAGTCCTTAGAGAATACAGTAATATGTTTTACAAGCGAAAATAGATGTACATAGGAAAAGATACCGAATAGAAAAGTAATGATTTTAACTTTAAAAAAGACGTGAATATCATTTTCGAAAGTACCAAAAAGGAAGTAGTTAAACATAAATTAGGAAGTTTCACTGAAAATTAATATCCCTATCGTTAAATTTTTTTTATTTGTTATGTGTGTTTCAAAATTCCTAGTGTATCTGAAAGCTACTTGCGTAATCTTTGTAATGCATTTGTTTTCTGTGCTCCTTTGCACTAATGATGTGCTGAAGGAAAGGGCGATCCACATAAAGATAAGTTTGAATATGCCAGACGTCATTGCGGTCGACCTTGACCTTCTAACTTTCACCTATTTTCAAAGAAGAAAGAGCGCAATAAACGACATCACCATTATTCTGATGACGAAATGAAAGCTGCCATTAAAGTTAGGTGTCAACCCCCGCCACCAGAATCCTTCTTCGAAGGGTTTGCATCGAATATTCACTCGTTGGGGCAATACGAGAAAATATGAATATTTAATTTCAGATGATTTATACAGCTTTCAGGAAAAATAAGAATTGCCGATATTGGGTTCATTTAAAAGTTATGGGCAAGGAGGCATTATTTTTGCACCATGCTTCATAGCATAATTGAAACTATTTCAAAATAACTTAATGTGTACATTATTAACAAATATAAGAAAAATTGTAAGAAATTACCAATTACATAATAATAAACATGCACATAAAATTATTATTGATTTAAAATTAGTTAGAGAAGAACAGGGTTATTCAAAATGATTCATTCGATTTCCATAATCCATGCTTTCAAAAATAAACGACAAAGAATAAGTAATACACGATTACAAAGGAAAATTTTGTGGAAGTCTTATATTGTGAACAATATAAGACCCTTGAGTTTTCTTTGTGAAGCTATTTCACGAAAGTTATTTTAGAGCTTTCACGGAGCTACCTCTCAAATATATTTATGTGTGTTTGTAATTCTAATATTAAACACTTACTGCATCATCAAATAATTTTCGCATTGATAAACTATGAGTTGCTCTATTAATAACAAGGCAATGTAAACACATTTCTCCAATATTCTCATTAATAAGTTTAAGAATGATTTATTTTATTTTCAGTAGTTCTTTGTTATTGATAATTATGTTCATCTGTCAATTGTAAAGATACGAGCGGATCGCGGTCGCAGTGGACTGGAAAACTTGATGTTACAAAACTGACCTCCAAAGTTACCTGATATGGCCCCATGCAAAATCTTCCTTAAGGGGTTCATAAAAGATTAGGTGTATGCGCCACCACTGCCCACAAATTTATATGAACTTTATATACCAATATAATATATATTTATATACCAACGGATTTCTGCTGCTGTTCAGTCAATGACCACTGATATTTTACAACGTGCTGGGCACGAATTTACATATCGATTTGACATTACATGTGTAACTAAAGGAATATATATCAAACACTTGTAAAAAGAACTTCTATATTTTCCCTTTGCATTAACGTATTACTTATCATCCTGTGTCATTTATTTTTGAAAAAATAGTATTTTGAAATTAGATCATTCATTCTGAATAACCCTGCATTTTGAAATATATCCTCCAAACGAGAGAGACGCCAAATTGTACAATTCAAAATTTCATTTGTCGACGCTTTCGATAAATATGTGTTCTGTGAATTATTCCCATTATTTTAAATATTTATTTCGTCTTTATGAAAAACTAAATTGATGAATACATAATATTGATTGACAAAATTTGTACAAGTCTCTGTAAAATAAATATATTTGATAATATTGTTAACGTGAAAATGAATGTTTTAAATGGAAAAATTTTGTTGTTAGCAAAATTAAACTTATCAATCCGTCTTTTATTAATGAGTTTTGAAAGAGTTAATTTAGCTTGCGATTTAAGATAATATCTACAGTTTGTCGATGAATGAATTCCTAGAATCTAAAAAAAATTATTAACACAAAAATCTATCATATTATTTTAATGGAACATTTTTAGGCAATTGTGTATGTGTGTAAGTATAAAAAAATATTTTACGAATCATACGTCTAGTAACGAGCATTATTCTATTGTATATATAAATTTTAAAGTTTCTTTGCTTATTTGTCCATTATACTGATCCACACTGTTTATAGCATCACTTCTAATTTTTTTAAGTTGCTTCTCTGATGTGTAGAAGGAATCGTAAGCATATTTTTGTCAAAAGAACATTTCAAATTTATTTTTGGAAAGGTGTTTCAACCGCCCACTTATCTTTTCCATATTTTCAAGTCAATAAATTTACAGTTTTTCAAACTATTTTGCTCAAAATATGGGCATTTTAATGAGTTTTTTAAACGCAATCCTTTTTCTTTGAAAATCGGCTTAAAATAACGTAACTAAATTAAATTTTGTTCAAAGCGGATTCTATCTATCTGTATATATAAAAGTAAAAATTTGTGTGTGTTCGTGTGGATACGTAATAAAAAAAAGGAGAAAGTACATACGAAACTTAATACGCTTAAACTACAGGTGATTATGATGTTCATTGCTCAGAGAAGAAAGCTTACTTCAGAGTTTTTAAAATTTAATGTCAAAGTGACCGATATGGTAGATTTTATCATCAATGAGCATATTTCTGACTTCACATGGCGTCACAGTCTTCCATTGCTTCTAACAGTCTCTATTCATGTTGTCTTTTGAAGATCATTATATTTATTCATTTGTCTCTTCTTTGTAGCAGAACATAGTGTTTTGAAGATTGTTATTATTATCCATTTGCTTGTTCTTTGAGGCAGAACTATAATTCTGTTTCTAATAAATTATTTAATAATGATATTCGGCGAGTAATCGAACTATTCATTTTATTATTGGTGTTCCGAAAGTAGGTTTCATCATTTTCCTTTCATAAGAACTTATTACGGAAAAATAATCCATGTATTCATGGACAATATATCATGCACTACTTTTTGACATAGTCATAATCACATTGAGACATTTGTCGCAGCGTGAATCAGTTTTAAATAACTACTCTAGTAAAAATCTGTGTCCTACGATGCAAGATATTGTCACACAGCCTGCTCCGCCTCAGCAATTACTATGATTATTTTATACTTTTAAATGATTCTATCCACAAATTTATCATTCCAAACATCATAGTATTCATACAGTATACAAAATAAACATCTGGCCCTTATTAAATAAAGGAACGGGGGTAAAATATTAGTGTGTGAATTTAATTCAGATTTTTTTGCATATTACCATTGACATGTTTAGCCATTTAGTTCTATCTTTTTCGCTAAGATTTCAGCTCCACTTAGTTCTGGCGCATCTTTTGTCAAATGACGTTAAGGTCGTTATACTTCTGAGAATATTTTATTCTTTATATATTTTTTCGATGAACGTTATATTCATTCATTTATTTATTTGAGTTTAAATTTTAACTAAACTAATCAGCAGCAATTCAATTCTTATCACATCAAAGTTGATGCATACGACCACGACAATTGTATGCCCTTTAATTTGGTCTAATGCTGTCCCCGTTCACTTCCCAACTTGGCCATCAAATTGAATTTCTCTCTTCTATAATCATACGACGCCATCTGGCCCTTGATTTTCTTCTCGTTCACTTTCATTCTCTTGGAATTCCACTATACTTTTTCGAGTTTTATGTTAAAATATTTTTACAAAATTTTTGTTGAGTTTTATTTTAATTATTTATCTGTGCGGAGAACGGGACCTTCAAACTAATATTAAATAAAATGAATTATTATTCATTCAAAAATAATTATTTATGTTAATATAATTATGAATATTTTTCAAATATAATTATGTTCGTCATTTATTTTAGTTTTAAAAGAATTTATAAATCTTAAGAAAAACAGATACATAAAATAATGTTAATTGAAGATGGAATTAAAATGATAATTTCTGTTCATAATTCTTATGTAACATTTGCAGCCCATCCACTTGTTGCGGCAACATCACCAATAATTTATCTGTGGTACTCAGCATTATCATTAACTTCCAGGTTCGTAATAAAATATAAATTAAACTTCTAAAATTCAACTTCTTTTGCAATATTAAAATAATTTTAATATATTTGAAGACAATCAAAAACAGAGGATTTTCTAATTCAATAGTTTCTTAGTCCCAAAGTGTAAACTTTTACATTAAATATAAAATATCAAACTTTGCAATTTAGCTACTATTAAAGAAAACACCATATATTGTGTCAAATCAAAAAAAATATTCTAATAGTCGATATCAGGTTATAAATGAATATATCATTTTCAACAAATCTCTCAAATATTCAATAATGTATTATAGTCAAGTTCTTTTTCATTATAATTGAAGTTCCAGTGGTGAAATACAAGTACAATAGCAATTAGAAAAAAAGATTGTACCGTAACTACATACTACATGTGATAATAGCTTTATAACAAAATTACTTTACAATTTTTATGTTCATTCTAAATGAAATAAGTATTATGTTTCAGTTTCTTGATAACTAACTGTGCTTAGAGAAGAGAGAATGAGTGAGTGAGCAATAAAAAATGTTTACGGCAAGATATTGGTTATGGTTTCTGGCTACCGAATTAAATAATTGCGTAAGATATAGCGAATAGTTTCAAAACAACAAATTAATAACAGAACAAAATATGAACGTTAGGAGTAAAAATAGAGCTACAGAAAACGCCGTTAAAACATAACGAGTAATAACGGTGGGAACCTTTAAGAATAATAGGAAAAATATAATGTAATAAATAAGTAATAAAATCATAAACGTTGTATAAAAATCTAATTTAAAACAAAAAAAATGTCAATTAGTTCGGGTGAATCAGCTGTCCTACGATGTGAGACGTTCTAAAATCAGGTTAATTTTTTTAAAAAAAATGAAACAACGAGGAAGAAAAATCCGACAATAGATCAATATTTTAAACACAGTGAATGAAATATTACATGAAAAGTATTCTAGAACAGATAACGATGAACATAAACGCCTGTGTGTGAAATGATATCACCAATGCAAAATCATTCCAACTTAATCTTGAACTATTAAAGGAACTGAATTGTTATTTTCTTCATTATTTTTGATGACACACGAGTCTAAAACAATTTATTTTCCTTCTAGGATGCATAATTGTACTTATTAAAACCA
Source organism: Nephila pilipes (assembly GCA_019974015.1). Classification (NCBI taxonomy): domain Eukaryota; kingdom Metazoa; phylum Arthropoda; class Arachnida; order Araneae; family Nephilidae; genus Nephila; species Nephila pilipes. Next base: position 427,111 of record BMAW01039624.1, on the reverse strand, counting down.
TATTCTCACATATCGATCCATATTATACCTTCCTGTTCATATTATACCTTTCGATCAATCAGTGAGGAAATTCCAATAATTATTGCAAATTTTGAGATATTCCCTATTATTTAATTATTGCCTTAGGAACTGTAAATTTAAGATGCGAATAAAATCAATATTGTAATTTATTCTTCTAAAGTAAAAAGGGATTACATTTAACCCACATAGAAAAAAATGTTGATAGTAACATGCATCTAACTATGTTTCAAAATAATTATATCTTTCTAAATTCAAATATTTTAAATGAAAAATTGATTTCCTTAGATCAATAAACAACCTTTTTCATGAACGTTTTTTAAAATTAAAATGATTATTATTGATCTTTTTTGTTAGTTTTGATAGGAAATATGAAATTAATATTTAAAAATAACAGAAATCATAAAAGCTAAATTAATATTACTTATGTAATTTTAAGGAAATATACGACAACGTAAATATCTTTATTAAAAATGGTAGTGATCAAGGAATAAATCCAGCAATATGTTACTATTTATGTAAATTAAACATAAATCATACGCGGAAATCAAATAAATTCTAATTTAGAATGATTTATATATATATATATATATATATATATATATATATATATATTCATGTGTGTGTAGTGATCTCACTTAAACTAATTTAATTTTCTAATTTTTTTTTTCCATTCAATAACTCATTAATAAAGAGTGTAACCTTATATGCTGATACAATTCCACATTTTTCAATAATTCATTCAATTAGGCGCTTATAAAATCTGTTGAATCAATTTTCAAATAGTCATCATTCTCTTGGAAATAATCCCTAATAGAATGATACACGTCAAAAAAAATATTTCAGAGTCCCTTCACCTTATACTACGTGATCTGGAGAAATCCCTACCTATAAATTCGATTGTAAGTTTAATTTACCTCTCTACTGTTATAATCTTGCCCATTTTATAAATGTTCCATTCGTTCGTGGTGGTATGGAGGAATTCTGCAAATTCTTCAGAACTTCATTAGTTTATTAATATAATACGAAAGAGAAGCAGTTATATTGCGATAGTGGTGGACATGTGTCCACTCGCTTCCGTAACTAAATTAGAAGAGAGTTAACAGTTTCATAATGATAATGGAGGAGGCTAAAATCGTCATTTCCTCTTCGTGGCCAAAATGGATTTGTAGGAAATTTTCCCTGCATAGAATTTATATGCAAGAATTTCTTCTTGTGAAGTGGTATTAATTTTAGGGATCATTAGGTATTTTAACTGCAGACAAAGAGTATAGTAGGGTTTATCCCTACGAGTTTGGAATGTTGAGAAACAGATGATACATGCAAATTTAAAGCACATGATGACATAAATTAAAAGTTGAAATGAATTTTTATGGGAACATAAAATTGACGTCTCTTAGATGCCTCTATATATACATTTTTTATTGAAATTGCTCGGTTGCTATGAATTATCTATACTGTGGAATTATATTAGGGCTTTTGGCGACACATTAGTGTTCTATAATTTTTACCAAGTTCTTATAGATGACATTTTACTAACTGTATCTCTGCATCATATAAAAGTTTCGATATTTATTTCAATGTCAGACGCAGGAAGTTTTGTAATTTCGAAGTTGAAATAAAAAAATTGGATAAGGATTAAACTAGAGTATTGCTTACTGCTTGTTGTGACATTTGTGATCTTAATCATCGATTCCCATGGCTTTTTCCGCTGAATGAATAATGTAGAACTCAGTTAAAAAAGCAGAAAATTGAAAGTTTAATATAAGTGTATGATATTTTAAAATGATTAAATAACGAATAATGAAACAGAATGCTTAGACACAAATTGTCATAAAATATTGTTTCCATCCTGCATGCCTTTCTTTTGTAATATAAATTTCTAGAAATTAAAATATCCTGACATAAATATATGTCCAGTTCTCACATTTAGAATTATATGTCAAATTTCTTGGTAACTTATTTCCTCTTTATTAATTAACATTTTTTTTATTTAACTTTTCTTCATTGCTGTTCAAAACTTTTACTTATTATTTTTCATTGATGCTTGCTATGTTTTTAATCAATGTTAATTCATACTTTTGTACAATTTAATTCTTACTTTTCCAAACTTATAGAAAATAAGTTTAATATTAATTTAAATATGATACGCAGATGTGATAAAATACTTACGAAAAATGTGAAAAAATAGTTTTGAGCGGCTGTTATTGAATAAAAGCTAACTATATTCAAAAGTATTAAGCATATAATATGTAAAAATAAATTTATAATATATTTCTTCACAATGATTGAGAAGTATGTAAAATATTAAATTAATGACCATGTCAGATATCATTAGACATCGTGGATTGCTGTATCTTGTAACATCTAATAGGTCTTATTCTAATATATCTCCTATATTTGATGGATCATATACATTTACTCCATATTTGCTCAAGGCAATAATACAAATGACAGCTGAGAGACATTGTTAAATGCATCCAATCCAATAGTTAGATTAGAGCTTCAATGTTGCCCAGAAATTTGACACGATATTATAAGATAACTTAAGATCATAGCTTCAATGTTGCCCACAAATTTCGAACGACGTTATAAGATATCTTAAGATCATAGCTTCTGAGTTAAATGGAAAAGAGTTACATATAATAAAGTAGCAATGGTGTTTGTTTATCAAGGATCGAATTTCCTTTCCCTCCTCTAAATTATTAGTCAGCCTGGTCGAACAAAAGCTTTTAGTAGCATAAGATATTGATGCATTCTGTAATGGAACTTATAACCCAACCTGAAATTTGTTGATTGAGGTTCAATATTGTAAATTAAAGATAAGAAAATTATCACATAAAGTCAAAAAATGAGCAAAATAAATAATTATTTTAATAACTTTTGGTGTGAATTAGTTTAACGAATAAGTTTTGTAAATTTTGCATGAAAAAGTTGCAAATATGTGTTTATTTTCCATATTTCAAATCAACAAATAATTATTATTCATGTCTAGGAATCTTTATTATTTAAATCTTTATTTCCAAACATATTGGGAATATTTATCAATATTTTAAGTTAAAACTTTTTAACAGATACTATGTGCAATATAATAACGAATCTGTTAAGTTAAAATTTAATTACAGTGAATTGAGGTTTAAAAAAGTAAGATTTTCAAGCATATTCGTATTAATTTGTTTGAATATTCACAAGTTATTCATGTATACCTGACGAAAGAGGCACAAAAAATAAATATCTAAATTTTAGTATTCATTTTATTCATCATTTAATTGCATGAAATGCCAATAAACGAAAGGGATTTACTTTCGTTTCCCTTTCGTTAAAGGGATTCGAAAATGTATGTACTGAATCAAATATTAAATATTGATGAATTATTTCAAGGAACATTTGACAAAATAATTTTTACATTTCTCTATTTTTTTTCCTTTTATAATGTAAAAGTATATACCTGTAAAAATACAATTATTTAAGAGAGGAATATATTCCTTCAGTACATTCAAAATCCTTTTTAAAATAAAATATATTGAGTAATTGTTCAGGAATTTATTTATTTATCATATGATTCAAAATATATTTATTCTCAAACAAAATACGTATAATATTGTATGCAAATCACCTCTGAGATTAATATACACATATAATTATATGAATTCCTCGAAAAATTATAGAAGATAATCTAAGTTTATAATACACACATATATTTAGAAGGTAATGATTAAAATGTAATTCTTAAGATATGAAAAATCTGCTTCATTACATTCAGAGTCATTCTCAAAAAGATATATATATTTAGACACAGTTCCGGAATTTATTCATTAGTTTTATGATTCAAAATATATATGGCTTCCTTAAATACATACAATGTTATATAGACAGTAAATGAGATAGATATATACAAATGACTGCATTAATTCATTGACAAATTGTGTGCTATAATCTAATTTTAAAATGAAATAAGTATTGTGTTTGAATACATTTCCTTAGATTGAAAAAAAAAAAATTCTTCTCCTTTTTATATAAAAATTTGAAACAAATTTATACTAAACTAAACTTTGAATTATTCAGCAGTTGCAGTTTATTATGCAAGCTAAAAGGAAAAACAATTACAACAGACCTTCAAAAACATTAAGCTAATATCCTGTACAAAATTACGTGAAGCCAAAAATAAATGTCATTTAAACAGAATTTTTTCTTCCGTCCTTTTCATTTTTCCTTAATGTTGAAATATCTCACTTTCTTAAATAAAATACGACGACAGTGTGTGTGAGAGAGATAAAAGTTTGTTTTGTATAATGAAAACAATTAAGAGATTCATAATAGAATAGAATAATATATATAATAGAATATAACTAATAGTTTTAGCTAAATTTCTTTGGGTAATTCCCATTTTAAATAGTTCATACTCGTATAGTGAGAGTTAAGTTTTAATATTATATCCAAAAATTTAGAACTTTTGTTTATTCTGTATTAACTTAGGTATCTACAATCATAATTATTGATTCATATTGAAAGTTGTATAAAAAGTTCGAAAACGTAGTTAGTTTGTGACATTAGTTCTTCATTATTTAATTCTAGAGTCATCTTTCCTTGTAATTAACTAGTCAAAAAGTACTTAACTCAATTTGAAAATATGTAAGAGTAATATAAAACACTTAATCACTGAAGAACAAATAAGGTCGCTTTCTCTCTCGAATCCAATCAACTAGCCAATTCTAGATTACGATTTAAAAATGAAGTCTTATCTTACCATATCACTCGTTCCGATTCCAACAATTCTTACATTCAGTAGGTTCGTATTTTAGTACTTAGAATATTTTAGAGCACTTAGAGAATCCCTTCAATTCAAAAACTTAATAGTAAATTTTCAATCTAGTTAACTCATAACTATCAGCTTGCCGTTATCCTCTATATTTCTTCATTTTCCTTTCAATTCTACTTTATTTACATATCACTCTCTTCCTAATTCAATTTACTTCGCTTCTGTCTTGATCTAATTTACCTAATCATGTTTCATTTGGGATTATAAGAAATTGTAACATTATGCAATTCATATTATCATAAGGTCTCTGAGGTTGGTGAAGAGAAACTCGCGAATAACCTAACGTCACAAGCTGATTCATAAAAAAAAATTGTAACGTTTCTTTTTGGGGCACTAATGAATACAGCGTTCTAGATGACCTTCAGCTCATATTATAGGAATAAGTTTTATCAGTATTGTTTTCCAATGCTTACTCATTTTTAAAAATATAATAAAAAATTATTGATTAATGTTTCCCTTTCAGTTTTTTTAAACAAAAAAATATTTTTCTAACTTTAAATCATTATTTGCTTTAAATATATTATTAACGCTTATAGAAATTACTCGAGAACTTTAATACGTTTACAGCGATTTCTACAAAGTAGTTAAGTTATGAAGTGTAAAAAATTAATGCTTATATTAAGTAATCTCCACAGCAGATTTTCCGTGTTGTCAAGTTATCTTTTCTTTCTAGCTTTATTTAAAATTATAGTATGTTGAAGCTATTAAATAATTCGGAAATGATATTTTGCTGAAAATGCAATTGAATTATTTTTTATTCGCATTTTATTTCCTGAATACATAATTTTGCTAATTATTAGACTCTTAAAATATTTTAAGTTTTAAATGTCTGAAAAGAAAGAGAAACGGGATAACTCTGATGAATTAAATTAAAAGAAAAAAATGAGAAAAACCTTCAAAATTTTCTGTGAATCTTAGTATTCTCATTTGCTAAAGATAATTTTTTTTAGAAAAATTCTACTTGACGCTTAAAAATTCGAATGTTTTTTTTACAGATAAAATATATTTATTTCAAATATTTCGTCTCAAGGTTCATTAAAATGGATTATGACTAAGTATGATTATTCAGTAATTATTAGAGTAAAATATTCAGAGTATTATTCAGAGTAAAATAGATAATAAGGCATATCAAATGCATAAAATTAAATAAGATATGTTAGTTTTAATATGTCATTAATACACCAAGAACCTTTGAGAACTTAAAGAAACATATAATTTTTAAAGGATTTTTAATTTTGATAGACGCATTTCTTTAAAAATCAACTGAAGTTAACATTGTTATATACATATTTGAGTGATAAATAACTCAGAAGTTACGTGTTTAGAGTTTATAGCTATGCAGAATTTAATTACGAGGCAGCGATATAATAAAAAATGTACACACTTTTTTAAAAATTAATTTAAGAAAATTAATTATTTTAGTTTTTAAATGAATTATACGGTTTTGTGCCAGCCACTCATATTTAAATTTTGTGAAATCCTATTTGTTTGGTTAAAAAATTTTAATGAAAACATTTTGAATATTTTTTCTTAAGTAATAAACATTTTTTCTGAACCATTCTGCGAAACTCTCATGTTAGAGCTAGTGTATTTAAGGCGAAGGTCGTCAAATTTACAGACACTATAACTAATTTTTTTTTTCTTCTGCGTTTTGGGTATTGTAAAAACTTCATATACCTTATAACTAATTACCTGAAATAAATCTTATTCTCATCACTATCTACCTATATGGTTATATTTGTAGACAAATATTTGTTTATTTTTTCTTTCTAATTCGAAATGGTCCAAACCCTACACAATTGTATCTATTTCCATAAATACAGCAAAATGTGGCACTTTTTTTAATACATTGTTCAGTGGGAAATAAGCTGTCCTATGTGACTAAAATTGTTCTAAGAAGACTGTTTATATGAATAATTCTAGGTCACTATTTAATGGTGTTAACTACTTATTTTATTCCAAATACTTTTCTGTAATAAAAAGTTAATTGCAAACGTAATATATCAATTTGCAATCATTTTATTTACAATCTTCGCTCATTTTATTTGAATTGAAAATGTCAAGAAATTTCAATACTCATTCTATTAATTAGTTTTTAACAACTCTTTAAATACCTGAATCAGAAACTGAAAAAAAAATTAGGAAACAATATAATTTCAACACATTTAAGGAAGGTAAAATAACTTTTAAGATACATTCGTAAAAAACAACATTTAGGTATCAAACAACTGATCAGAATAGCGAAAGTCTATTTAAGAAAAAAGATAGGAGATTTTCTAAGAAAATCCAATAGAAATAATTTTAAAACTAAAAAAGGTTATTATTCTACTAATTTAAAGTAGAGTTTATTGGTAGTGTATGTATTTCCATTTCCCCCCTTTAAAGTCATTCAAAGTCTCTATAAAATGCAAAAGAAAAGAAAAAGCAACTGATTTACGTCCAAGGAGTATTTCTACGAGGGTTGTGATAACTTTATTGTTGAAACAAACTCCTATACAAAAGTTATGTATCTATTAGCCATTACAGAAACGATTCCAAAGTGCTTAAAAAGTGTCATGTTAGGTGTCTTAGACATTATTTTGTGCCATGGATTGAGATCAGTTCAATTAATAATCTTTATTTAAATTTTAATCATGGTAGACAAGTAAAAATGTAATTTATGTTGTAATAATTATATCATTTAGTATCATAAATGACTAATTATTTCCAAATTAATATTCAATAGCAAAACATTGATCTGTGTATCATTTATGGTTAATTGATTGTTTATTTATGTCGCTTTTAGAAGTAACATGAAGGTTGTAAGGAACGAGCTTCATAAATTTGAAACACGTTAGAATTACCTGAGACGGTACCTCACTTTCTTAATTACACACCCAAGAGAGGACTTTGAGCCTTGTTACACGAAATCTTTGGTGGAATAAGGATTTGAAGACGTAGCTCAATTCAACCATTGCAGGTTACGAGGTTTATACTACGACTATTCGACTATTGCAGCTGTAAAAGATTTTTTTTATCTGCGTATCCATTACTTTTAGAAAATATAGATATATAATAAGTAACTGTTGCCAAACTTACGTTATATATAAAATAGAAGAAGAAAATTAACAATAAATGTTCAGTACAAGAAGATTTTATAGATAAATCTGTTCTTCCTGTAACAGAAGAAACACAAAAAATATCACAATAGAATAAGATCACATAATAACAGATCAAGCATAAATTAAGACGGAAAGTTGCAAATGAATTTAAATACGCAATAACAGAATACTATTTATCATTAAAAGAAACTGATTGCGAGTATAATGTATTGATCTATAAGTTTCACATTTAAAAAAATACCACGCATTGTAAAACATTTCAAAAGTGTTTCAGATATTACTCTCACTTATTTAAGTATTGAATTTTTCAATGTTCCGTATCGCAAACTGAAAAATAACTGTCATAATCTCATATTTTTAGCCCATTTCTTATTAAAAATGTTCTGAAACGGAGGGGGAGGGTATTATATGTCACCTTTCAATCGAAACTAATACAAAACTAATTTCCCATTATTCATTACCAAATATGAACTTTTTAAGCAAACCACACAACACGAAATTGAAGTCAGATTAGATTGTGTGATTTTCATGGAAAAATGGAAGCGCAATGAGCACTTTAGCATCTGTCTAGACGAATTTTCTGTTTTACGTCGTAAATGTTCACCATAAAGTTTCCCGCTAACCCTCTTTCTCCAGAGATGACACTAATTTGCATATTACTGGAGTTTCATGCCTCCGACCTATGTTGTAAAATCTTAATGACTCGTTCAGAAGTGCTGAAGGATTTACCTTAAGTACAGAGATTGCGAATGGGGATATTTGCGCCTTTCATTTTATTCCTGCATTTTGTAGATTAGAAACTTCAGACTCGAGATTTTTCTTTCCATATAAATTTAGAAAAAATGCATTCGAATAATTACTAAATCTTTTGTTTAAAAATTGCACTTAAAATGACGGATGACAAAAATTTTGAAATGTGTTTTATTAATACGTTTTAATTAAAGTCTCACTCTAAAATATTACTTTTGTTCATTTTTACAAATTATTATTTATTTTTAGAACATTACAAGTATAAAGTTTATTTGATGATATTGAAAAATAAATAGTTTTCTTTTAAAAAAAGATTTAATATTTAAATTTATTTTTTTCATAATATTTATTTTAATGTGGTTAATTAATTAACGTAGTTTATATTAATTAATTAACCACATAGTTAATGCATAGTTTATGAGTGTTAATTTAAATGTCCCTTATAAATAATGATATGTTGTCTTAGGAGTTAAAATGAGAAAAAAACTAAAATATGTGATGAGATAGGTATTTTAACATTTATATATATATATATATATATATATATGCATGTATAGTAATATTGAATTTACGGAAGTGATTACTTTATAAATAATCACATTTAAAATTTATCGTAATTCATCAAATTAGTTCCATGATTTTGCGACGTTCATACAATAAATACATAATTATTTTGGAATTATATTTTCCCAAAATATGCAATCCTTAACAAATATATACTTTTAACTCAAAACACATCCGTTAGCTTTTAACTTAAGGTAGAGGAAATGGAACAATTTGACTGTCGTATTCTAGAAGATTAATTGTTAATGATGTAAAGGGAAAATATTCCTGATAATTAGTTAACATATAGGTTTACAATATTCGTCTATAACTGTTGGAGATTTTTAAGTTTACAGTACAATATATTCAACATTTGCGAATGGGTTTCAATTTCAAATGAGGCGAAATATGGGCGAAAACATAAAAATTCAATTTTAAGTCAATTATTATCACCCTATGAAATAATTTTAAAAGTTATGACCCAAGAGAAATAAGAACAGAAATTTAAGTTATATATTAGACAGGCAATAAAATATACCTAATATTATTTGATGCAAGAACATTGTGCGTTAATAAAACGAGTCCAGAGGTAATGCCATTGTTCGTAGCACTGTGAAAACTCCTTTTGCGCGATGCTTCGAAGCTTCGTGTCACGGTTTCTTGAGAACTTTCGACTGTGCCTAAATGATGTCCTTTTAACTTCATCTTAAATTAAGGAACAAAAAGAAGTCACAGGGGGGACTTAGTTTGGACCAAGTAATGCATGGAGAATCACAGGGATGTACTTGGGATTGGCACTCAATCAACACTGAATTCATGTGGGACCTAGCATTGTTATGGTGAACGATCCAGAAGCCAGCAATCCCTGAAAGAATGTGGTTCACTCTTTTTCTTCAGTGTTTTACCACTCCCGCGTAAAATTGTTAATTAACTGCCTGCACTGATGGAACAAATTCCTTATGAATCACTTCTTTAGAGTCGAAGAAGACAATTAAGAGGATTTTCACTCGTAATTTGCATATATCAACCTTCTTTTGTCGAAATGAGTTTGGGGTATTCCACTTTGCACTGTATCGCTTAATCTCAGGACCGCATTCAAACACCCAACTTTCGTCTCCGGTTATAACTCTTCTGGGAAAGCTTCAAACACTTGTGACACGATCCAAAATTTCCTGCGAAAACTCTACATACATGTCTTTGTGATCAAGAATCAAAACTTTTGGCACCAGTTTCGCACATTTTGTATACATTTGCAATTCGTCATTAACGATACAGTAAACGGCTGTTTTAGGCAGTTCTACTACATTCACAACTGGACGTATACTAAAATGACTGTCTGCGTGGTAAACATTCTTCGCTCAATCAATATTGCCCTCTGTTTTCGATGTCGCTGACTGTCCATCGCGCAGACTGTGTTTCACGCTCTGTAGACCGTTAGTATACACATGCTGCCTCTTGTAGACAGCGGATTGTGATAAAAAACTGTAGTCATAAGCCTCTTTTAAAACTTCCATAGATTCACAACTACATTTACCACTAATTCTTATAGCATATAATTGTGCAATACTTGTTCATTATAAGCGTTACCATGAGTTCGTACAATGACCCTCAATAAGACCACTGTAGAGACCCAGATAGATCAGACCACCTACTGACCATTGTAATATGTAACTGAAACTTCATTTTCACCTACAGCCACCTGCTATTTCCTCTGGTGATGGGTCAGAAATGCGGAAGAAAATCATTCTCATTACTTTCGAGACAATGCATTATTTTAACTCTATTTGTAATCCCTTTCTCGGAAGAATATATCACTCTTTAGATAAAAATTAATATTTAAAAAAATGTACTTTTACATATAGATATATCTATCTTAATCTACAAGGCACTACTAACTCAGTTAATTGATTCCAGTATATAACAAATAATTTTTGTTTAAAGTAGTTTGTGAAAAAAAATCAGTTACGCTTTGTTTCTGTTCAGTTTAAAAGGTAAATTTTTCAACTTTGTGGGTTTATTCCTTTGATATGATTTTCACACAAAAAGTTTCGCATTGTCCCTCATACATACACACATACAACTAATCACAAATGAAAGCATAATTAATTAATAGAATTGAGTTTTAATTGATTCTTGTAGAACCCGTTCACCTGTTTAGGTATCATTATCTAATCTTGATATGATTAATTACTTATTTCACATGTAACTACCGAACAGGAATTCTTGAAGGGGATGAAACAGAAAACAATCAATGTGTGCTAGTCCAGGTATTCTTAACTTATTTTTTTTTATACAAACAGTTTAATCTTTTTTAAAATACATCTCATTAGAAAGATTTCTATAGCAATACTTATAACACATAAAATATAACTTGTGACGCTACGAATTCGCTTCAATTTTCATAAAACCCCATAAAGTTTATGGCACTGAATGTGGTATCAGTTTTGAACTTGGATCTGTCAGTTCTTTCAGCTTGATAGAAAGAGTCTTAGCCCTGGTCTATGTTTAATAACCTTTTTAACTGGAATATGTTTATAGACGTAGTCAACTGTTTAAAATGATTTGTTTATTGTATGTAAAGGAATAATAATTACAGCACATAAAAATTATTTACCATTAAGGATTCTGATAGTTTATTGACGTCAAACTGAGAAGCAATACGAGTATATTGCCGATGGACTTCGCAATTTTGAAGCTCAGTCAAGTGACAAGGATGACATCTGAGCCTGTACCTTCCTCTCAAACGTTCACACCATGTCAAATGGAGGGCATGGAACCTCAATATATTTAATGTGTGTCAGTCCCGCTATACACCGAGTTTTTAGTGGCATCAGGACTCGAATCCACGACTCAATGAAGCACCGGTCACAAGTCCGCGACCCTGACCATTAGGTTACCGCAGTCGCTACCACTAATGAAACGCTTAACCTTCTTTGAATTTTGCTAATCTTTTAATATTTGGAGTTAAATTTGTTACTGAGAGCAGCAGAGAATTCTTCAAATTTGAATCAATTATTCGAGATTCTTTTATTTTATATATAAAAATAATGAAAATGTTTGTTCACATCTGTATGTAGGTGCAAAGCAACCTATATCATTTTTACAATTTTTTGGTACGGTTTGGCCTCCTCTTATCTAAAGGCACCCCTTCCCCTCCGAATGTTGTTTGCATACAACTTTATCTAAACACCTTACCCTATAAGAACTTGTCCATATTATCCATATATACTTGTCCATATTTCACTTCTCTCCTATTGGCAACACTTCAGTTTAAAAGGAGCAATGCTAATTTACATACGTCACGATTTATACAAATTTGGTTTGTGTATGATAATGCCATTGAAAAGCTCTTAATTTTAATTGAAGGGAAATACGCGAGAGAACACATAACAAACTTGCAGTTAAATTCCGAATTCTACATTTCAAAGAGAGACTTAGGCAACGGGATCTGTGTACGGAGCTTAATTGCTCTATCTTTTAATAATTATTTAAATTTAGCAAGAAGGCTCTTTTAGAATAGTTATGAAATGGTAATTAGGTCATTTCTTCTTAGATTTCCTTTTTGCCAAAAACACGATCCAAGATATATTTTTATATCTCTTACATTATTTTTATATTCTAAATTCATTATCATTAATGTCACGAACATCAATAATTAAATAAGTATGACCTTCTAAGCCATTAAACGTATTGTATTTTGCTTAATTAGGACTTATTTTTAGTTTTTATTTATAGCTGCAGAGAAGTTACATCTCAGAGTTCCTTACAACTTATAAATTATTATGTCATCCAATATCTTGATTAAATCTTTCTGCAATGTTTACCTAGAGAAGACAAGCATAATCTTATAGATTAAATGTAATCTATTAAGTAAATATTTCTAAGCTCAGAATAAACTACACGCACTTGGCTACTCTGTCTTAAAATTTCCCAATATGTTGCATTGTTAAATTAATCACCGTGTAAATTGAGTAATTTAATGATAGATTAATATATAATGTGGGGGTTATTTTGCTATTCCACTTTACACTATAAATATCTTGAATGATTTCTAGTTTATTCTATTATCATACTAAAAAATAATACAGATGTTTATGATATTTGATTAGTATTAGTATATTTTATAAGAAAATTTGCTATCAATTGTTGAAAATCAGAAATGATGGCATAGAAGTGTCCTCCAGCTGGAATACTACATGGTTTCAGAATATTCCATTTTTAATTGCTATTTCATAACATATCTTACTCATTTCCAAATCTTTCAAAAAGCGTAGTTCTATCAAATAATTCATGTAGCAATAATTTTAAAAAATCTTAAATACAGATTCGATACTCTTGAAATTTTATACTTTTTTAAAAAATCAAAATATGGTGACTCGTTTCTTCCGAGAAAATCCAGCTTTAAATTAAGTATCACAGCAATTTTGGTGTCCAAAAATACTGTCAGCTATTTCTCAAATAATAATTTGATCTTTAAATCCAATACACCGACTTTGTCT
>BMAW01039624.1:382811-398743 GCA_019974015.1 Nephila pilipes | reverse complement strand
GGTTTCAAGTCTTGCATATATGAATAAGTAAAACTTTTATGACGATAAATAGCTGACGTTAGCTATTTTTCATCTCGGAAGAAATATAAAATTATGTTTGTTTGTTTTTATTTTTTTATTTTTTAGAAAATAATCATTCTTATTAATATATAATATCTATATTAAATAATACTTTTTGTAATCGATAAACTAATAACGACTCTTATTGTTTTTAATAAAATATAGAATTATGTATTTTAAAATATAACAGATATGAAGTTCTTTGTTCCAATAAAGGAATTTTTTTTCAAAACGCATAAAATACATTTCTGAATGTTTTTGTGTCACTTTAAGTTATATGTACTTTTATTAGTTTTCAGCTGCAACTATTTAACAGTTATACAGAAAAACTAAAATTCAAAATGAATATACATTTATTTTAATGGAATTCTTTGAATGTATAATTTTTTTTTTCATTTCTTCGGGCGAAACTTTCTTTCGTATACGTTAAAAAGTTTTTAATTCGCATATGAATGCGTATTTTGAACGTAACTTTCTGCAAACTTTTCAGTTTTCTAGAAAATAAAACAAAAATGGGAAATCAAAAATACAAAAACTGTGAATCTTCCATTTCAAAACTTTTAATGACTTTTTAATGTGATATACATTTTTTCTGGTGTCTTTCTGAATTGTAATGTGAGCAAAAAAGGAAGTATAAATCTTGTATTAATATTAGCTACATATATGGTAGAATAGCTTTCAGAAAGAAGCTTAAAATCTTTTATGTAATAATGTATTCTATGCGCGCGTTCCCTAATTACATTAAAATTATATTTATTTGGAATGTATTCAAAAATACGTTCTTACTTTTCTTTCTAATTTTTCAGCATGTTTATAAAAGCTTACAACAAATAGCTTTCAAAAGTTCTTATTACTTTTATTGTTCACCTTTACACCAGAAATTAGTAAAACTGATGACTGATGTTAAAAAAAAAGGTTTTTTGCCCGCGGACTGAAATTGTTTTTTTTAATCAAAATTTCTCAATAAAAACTTTAAACTATCCGTGTTTATTATTAGTTAGAGTTAATGAAACCTCAAAGAGTTTTTGTTTGATGTAACATTTAGAAGATTACCAGCAGCCTAGGCGGAAAATTGCTATTTCTTTACGGTTCCATGAGTTTCAATGCTCTTTCCTGTTTTGGATTAAGAACTTCTTTGATAAGTTAAGAAATAGCTATCAGATATTGGAACTAATATCAGTGGCTAGAGTTAACGTATCTGTTTTGAAAAATTTCTAACAATAATTCCATTTTGTTTTTCAAAAAGAAAACTTTCTAGTCATATGCGGTACTGAAGGAAAACAAATTATTTTGATATTAAAATAATTTGTAGTTTCTATCAGGCACATACTTTACAAATTATGAATTGCAGTTATTGTTTTATTTTCAAATAATACTAATTTTACTGGAGAAAGATACGTCTTTTATTTTTATTATGATTCAAGAGTGCTGTAACCATCTCGACGAGACTTTAAAACTGTATTTCGGATTATTATAATTTAAGAACAGAGGTTACTTTATACAAAAATACACATGAAAAATATTAAGTATTCTAGTTCTCCAGTTGGTTGTTAACACAAGGCAATTGACGGAGGTTCTTAATGTCTTTTTTTATAACTCAAAGAGGACGAGCTTACCCCGTAAGGGATTAAAATTACAATATCCCAAGAGTACTGATATACCAGCATTCGGAAGTTTACGCAGTGATCAAACCTGTCAAGCAACGTTTATTTAAACGTTAAAAAAAACCTTACTAAGAAATTTCTACTTCAAGATGACAGTTTTACAATGTGTTATGACAAGTGGATCTAACAACAAATTATCAGGAACTACCTCAGCATTCGTAGAATACGGAGTTTGCCAGTGTATCACGCTGCATTTAAGCTTTAAAAGAACATTTGAAAAAGAATTCTTAGAGGAAAATAAAGAGTTTTATAGAGTATTTCGCTAATGGATTTAATAACAAAGTATCCTGAGCGACCCCTTCCTTTCAATTCAGCCTTCCAAAGGTGAGGGGTGCGCCAACCTGTCAAGCAGCAATTATTTGAATACCTAGTGAATTATTCAATCACAGTTCAAAGAAACTACCAGCATTGTCTTCTTTTGAGATTTTGGGGAAGAGAAGATTTTTAACCTCTGATATTTTGAGCCTCCATTTTCTGTCATCCTTAACGTCCTTCCAATCATCCAGAAATTTACCAAGCCACAGAAACATTCGTTCGAGGCAAACAATCATTAGGAAGATTAGCAGATTAGAATCATCTGCATTATTTTATAAGACACGCTACTAAGTTTGATAGGTTCGATACAAAATATTATTTCACTCATTTTTGTTCTAATTATTACTCCTTTACAATGATAATAGCTAGATGGCACGTAAAACGCAGTATTCTGTTGAAAGCTCAATTCAAAATGGTGAAACTTGTCAATCGCACTCTGAAGACTTTTGGAGTTAATATTTACTTTTGTCGTACATGGATAGTGCTAGTATACTGATTCTGTTAAATTAGTCTTAAACCTTTTTGGGTGAACACGGTGTATCAGTACGAAAGATCATGTATACTCTATAAATACAGTTTTTTATGTGTGTTTGTTAATTTGGAATTAACTCCCATTTACATGATGATGTTAAATACCAAATAAATATACTTTGAAATTGTGCTATATGTATATTTTTGCCATCGTGTAATTTTAATAAAGTAAATATAAAGTGAGTGTGAGTGAGAATATATGTATTAACGTCACACTGATAAGCAACATGAGATATTGGTGACAGATCTCGTAATTTTGAGCCTCGATCAAGTGACGCGGATGAACCCCTCTTTCTCCAAACTTCCACACCACGCCCATGGAAGGATCTGGAGATGCAGCATATCAACACCACTTTCTGTTGAATTTTCAGTGACATCAGGGCTCAAACCTACAACTCGATGAAAACCACCGACCACGAGTCCGAGACCATGACCACTAGACTGCCGCGGCCTAAGTAAAAATAAAAGAATCTGTGAATATAAATAAATTTAAATATATAAATATTGATCATCTAAAATAAAAATTCAAAAGGAGTGTTCAATGGTAATTGAAGTTTGCTTTAAGGAACCCGTCAGTTCATTTGTACTTAGGAAACACTTTATTTTCTTACTTTATAAAATTCGTTAAGACCACAATCAGTTTTCAAATGTTTTTTAGAAAACTGAATATTGTGCAGATATTCCTTTTTATGCATGGTGTTTCAAAAGTCATGAACAAGAATTTAAGAGATGATAGAAAACATCTAAACAAGCAATTTTTCACTATAAAACGCACAGGTGGAGAACAAACTGTGAACTGCTAGACAGCGCTGTAATGGAAGGCATGAAGCTCGAGATTTCTAAAGTAAGAAGCCGAGTAGCGACGTACAATAATCAGGTAAAGGCCATGCATCATGAAATCTACGGTAGAAATGACGATGTGTAAAAAATGTGGCGCTATATGCTTTGTATTAAAGCATCATCTAGCGTTTCACAGTTGAATCTCCGTCTTCGCATTACATGGTGAAAAATACTTGTTCAGATCTTTTCTGTCAACTCTTAAATTTTTGTCCATGAGTTACGAAATACCCTTTATGTGGAAATTCTATCAACTGAAAAATTTTAAATGCAAAATGTACAAATTCTATATTTGAATAAATTTTATGGAGAAAAATATATTCTATGAGTAATTTATTATGGAATTGATTAACAATTAATTTAATTTATGGTTAATGGTGTTAATCTGAGAACAGATAATAAGAAAATACTATTACAAATTCCCTTTTCAAAACGTTTTCCAGCAATTTTAGTACAAAAACACACGTTGAGAATAGTATAAGAGGAACTCTCAAAAACTAAATAACAAATGAATGAAGCCTATGAATTAAATAAAAGATTAAACACACATAATGTGTTAAGGTTGAGAACAATTACCTTAAATAATAGATAAAATAAATGCACCATTGGCAAAAATCATTCATGCAAGGTCCAAAATTCGAGATTCGGCATTGTGATTTTCCTCTTGAATTATTTATTTGAGGCCGTGGTAGCCAAGTGGCCAACGTGAATTCGCAACAGGTGCCGTTTCTGTCGAGTCGGGGATTCGAGTCCTGATTCAGATGAAACCTACCGTGCAGCGGGGCTAATACACCTTAAATCTCCCGAAGCTCTTTCAATTCAAGTGTCTCCTCGGCACTTGACCGAAGCTTAAAATTACGAGGTCCCTCCCCAGTAGCGTTGGTTTTGTTTATAAGTGAAATTTTAGAAGCAATCATAAAAAAATCTCTTAATTTACTTAATGTATAAAAAGTTTTATTTTTTATTTTCTTATGGTGAGTACTAATTTAATTTGAATTATCATTTCAATCTGACTATTTCTATTAGGTGCAATTTTTTTTTATTCCGTCGTTGAGTATATATAAGATATTTTTTTAGAAAAATGCAGATATCATAATACATTTATGGAAGGGATATTTTTTCAATCAGATGGCAATGCTGAAGCAAGTTGGTGTAGTCAAAAACACACGCCATCAGTTAAATGGCGCCATCTGTTAAATGGCGCCAAAACCACTGTTACACTGATTCAAGGATCAATTTTAAATTGGACAAATAGATATATGTACATTCTTCCAATCTGCTTTCTGAAAGATCATTCTTAAAAATTGTATTTCTGATTCTAAACGAATAAACAAATAAACTTCGAGAAAAAAAATTGTGATTAGATAACCTCAAGAAAGAAATTGAATCAGAGATAAAAATTACATTTTACTCAAGCACTTACAAAAAATGGATCATTTTTAGCTTATACATATATATATATATATATATATATATATATATATATAATAAATTTAAAAAAAAAAAAAAACGACGCATCAAGGAATTGTCCGATGGAGACGAAAACTGGCGGATAGGAAAATTATGTACAGAACAGAAAGGGATTAAAATTTCAGAAAAATTGAACAATTTATTTCAGAGTTACATAGTTACAAAGTAACGAGCTCAATAAGGGTTTACCCACCTCTAGCCTGATACAAGCTGCCATACGAAGTGCCATAGAGTGATAAAAGTCCCCGATGGTCTACTGTGGTATTTCTTGCGAAATTTGATCCAATTGTCGGGCTGGGTCATAATATTCCTTTGTCACCTTCCCATCATATCCCTGACATGCTCGATTGGAGACAGATCTAGCTGGCCAAGGAAGTGATTGACAAGCTGTAAAACATTTTATAGCATCAAGTGCCATATGTGGTCTGGCATTATTTTGATGATAAATAAGGCCAGGGTATTGCAAAAGGTCAGTCAGCATCATTCCAACATGATCGAGCCAAGTACCGCTGTAATCTGGCTCCACAGTGTGCAGACGTGAGTGGCAAGTGGCGTAAAGGTCGGTATGAGCATAGATTTTGCTCTATCAACCATCTGTGAATGATCTTGGTGCACACATGTGTGCAGATCGAACGTCTGATGGTTGATAACAATGAATTAGGCGCTGTGACATCTGATCTGACAATCACTCTGTCCTCTCCCGATCTGCTGCGGCCCTAAGTCGCATCTAAGCCTTCTTGTCAGCATCTTCTAATCGTCGCATCGCTACGACCCGTATCACGAGCGATTCTCCTATTTGCCCAACCTAACTCTTGCAATCCAATGATAAAACATCTTTCCAATTCTGACAGTTGCTGGTAATGAACTCGAATCCTGCGGCGAGGCATTTTTTCAGTCGTTGAAAGGTATCCTAAATCGCAATGGAACATAAAATTTGATCATGAGATTGAGAATCGTTTCTTATATACACTTTCTGAGTGCGCAGTTCCGATGCGCTGTAGCTGCAGATATTCATTCATTGTACCATTTGCATGTTCGGTCGGTCCAAATGTCTTTGCAAACGAAATTTCATTATAATCGGGCAACTCCTTCGCGCGTCGTTCTTTTTGTTAACAGTATTGAAAGGTACTTCCTTTAAACATAAATTTTTGTTGTACTAATAAGGATAATAAATTTGGAGGGTACTTCAGTTTATTGTTTGATCTTTGAGAGAGAGAGGAAATCAATTGATATATGATGACATATAATAATAGCAGAACGAAGCATTCAAGTCAAACAGAGAGAGCGCCGAAAGTGATCACAAGAATGCTCCTTTTAACTGTGCGTCAAGTTATATTGTTGGGATTTTCCAAGGACATTTTGTCATGCGATATGATTTCTCAGTTCTAGATGTAGGGATTCTCAGGGATTTCGCTATTGACTGAGAGTCCAGTAAGGATTATTTCTGACAGATTTATGATCATGGGAAAGTGGATTATACAAATTTTATGAACACGGGGTCTGGTAAACAAAATGATGTTTCGGAATTGAATCAGGAAATAAAAATAAATTCTGCTTTTGAATTAGAGGGTATGGGGCAAAATAGAAAATTAAATTATTATTAAGAGAAATTATTAAATTGAAGTTAAATTATTACGCACACACACACAGATATATATATATATATATATATATATATATATATATATATATTTGACACATTTTTGAAAATTTTAAGAAACTTAGTCTTTTTTTTTCAAAATACAGCAATGGAAACTAATATATTGAATGTTGTTATCGGTTTAGACATTAAACTGGGTTATTCTATAGTTATGGGCTTAACTTTCCCCATCAACAAAATATATTATTAAAAATGACGGCTATAACACCAAAAAGAAAAATTGAAACATTCTGAAAGCTTAGTTCCAAAAAGGAAAATTAAGGAGAAAAGCGTACAAAGCGAAATAGTCTTTAAAAAACTAAAAGCTAAAAAATTAAAAACTAAAATTAAAATTATAAGTTAAGATTCAAGAATTTTTTAACTATAACATTCCACATGCGCACTTATGTTACATATGGTAACACAGAGAAATGTGAACAAATCTCTGAATTTGAAAAGATATTTAAATTAAATACCCATTAATTTTTTATGTCATAAACATTATTAAAAAAAAAAAACATAAGAAATGTGTCAAAATTCAGCTACTTTACAAAACACCATTTCATCTTCCCACGTGAAGAAACTATTTTAAGCTTTGAAAAATGCAAACACTAAACTCTAAAAAACGATTTTTAAATGTTGCCAGAATGCCAACACTAGACTCTACAAGTAACCATTTACAAATCATAGGTCTGCGCAACTTACTAAAAGTATTGAAAGAAATTTACAACTAAAAATTTATAAAAAAAAATTACAAATTTAGAAAATATATTCTAAAATGAGAAAGTAATTAATACCGAATTTTAAAAATGTTCAGTAACAGAATATAAAATATCTTAAAAATTATTTTAAAAGTAAATCTAAAAAGAATTTTTTTAGATTTAGTATATATCATAATAATAATAATAATAATCTTGTCTTACATATTAAAATGATTTAAAGTTTAAAATGAGTTCATATTTAGTTGACTTATATTTTATTGAATGTTGCATTGAATCACCTAGAAAGGTATAAATAAGCTCACACAGTGTATATTTATTTATATTTCACTTTAATTTTTCACTTATTCCTTGATATTAATTTATTTGTATGTTACTAAAATATCCCTCTTGTTGTTGGAGCTTCTACTGTAAGAGAATTGATTTATAAATTTGCTAAAATATTCTTCAATAAAAAGGTAAGCGAATAAAAAAGAACGAAGTTATAGTGGAATACACATTCAAGGAAGAGCAGAGAAGAAAACAGAGAAGAAAGAAAACACATTCTAATTTTCTATTTTTATGTAATTTTAACTTGAATAAAAAATTATAAAACGAGAGCTTATGCTTGGAATTCCTTTCAAAAAAGACTATTGAGTATAATTTAATTTGCAGTGTATTTTTAAAAAAATAAAAGACAATGTATCAAGAGATAAAAAATACAAATCCGCAATAAAAGTACTTATATAACTTGGGGGATTTTAAATCACAGATACTCTTCTTCCAAAGAACATTTGTTCTTCACCCATTAAATCAGCGAACAACCAATGCAATTCAAATCGATTATCTGCGCGGAGTAAAGTAGCAAGAAAGTTTTAGAAGACTTCACAAGTTTTAGCATCGCAACACCAGATGGCGCTCCGCTTCTTATCAGAAAAATGAAGTTGACCGAGGCAATGAATCATTGGACCAAAAGCGCGGCTTCAGATTCATTCGACTTTGTCGCTTGTGCCGTCGCATCTCTTTCTGCTTTCCTTTCTATCAACTTTTTCAACTGACAGTTCCTTTTAACAGTTCATTAACTCTTTAGACAGCGATAATACTTTCAAAATAAAAACATGATTAATTCAACGATTCATGTATTCTTACTTTTGGACGAAGTTTGTGAAAGTTTTCGAACTTTTTAGAAAGTGTTGATCTTTTGTTGCGATCTTAATTTTTTTACGTCGTTTTTAAGAAAGAATAGGGGAAGATGTAACTGACATTCCACTTAATTATTTGACGATTTGCACTGAAGAATATTTCGAAAATGCTTGAAATAATTTTCCGAAATATTAATCTGTAAAAATGCAAATAATTTGTAGCATTCTACTTATTTTAAATTCTGATGCTATAGATTGAAAATAACATTTTTTTGCAAAATTTCGAATTTTTTAGAACGTTTGAGAATGTACTTTTATTTTTCCGAATTCTTTATAAATCATAAACTTTAATATATTTAATTACTGTTATTAATATATTTAATAACAGTCTCTAGCTTCATATCAACAGTAATATTCGATTTGCTTAAGTTCCATGACTAAAAAAATTCATCATGCTATATTTATCAACTTTTTAAGCCGACAGGAAAAAGAAGAATATATACTTTTAAATTATTCATTCTGAAACTCTTTCAAAATAAGCAGATACGAAACAAAAACATGGAATTGCAAAGCACTGAAGACTGCTAGTCAGCGATTGGGAAACAGAACTGACTGTGTGTAACCTTTCACTAGAATACCGGAAATCATTACAGTAAAATATTTTTCTTCGAATTTCAAAGTGAGAAATTTTATCATTCTCTTACAAATTGTTCGAAAAATTATTTGAATACGAAATATATGTTTGAAAATATTTCATATTTATCTGTTTGCTATGAGTGGAACACAAGGAAATTAAATATGAGTGTTTATACTACGCAGATGTAAGCCATTTCATAAGACATATTAACTATTGTCTTTGAACATTGTAAAGGGATTAAGAAACTGGAATTTTCATATTTGGTCTTTGAAAATAAAGTAGAAAAAAGTCGTTTGACAATGAAATTTATTTCTGAGAGGATGCTAGCTTTATGGACTGTTATTGCGGTAAGTGATATTATGTTTTTATTTTATATAATTCCAGTTACTGCTCATGAATTTATT
Organism: Nephila pilipes; assembly: GCA_019974015.1. Taxonomy (NCBI): domain Eukaryota; kingdom Metazoa; phylum Arthropoda; class Arachnida; order Araneae; family Nephilidae; genus Nephila; species Nephila pilipes. The sequence continues at coordinate 389,346 of BMAW01039624.1, read as the reverse complement.
AACGTAAATTAACAATAAACCGCAAGATGTTTTTGTATTTATTTGCTAATTAACATATTTATTTCAATAACAGATTGATAAGAAAATTACATGGATGTTTAAGAATGTCTTTGTTGCATCATAAAAATTTATTCAAGATATTTTGATTTTTTTAATTTTAGGTGTAAAACTAAGGATTCTTAACTTTTACTATTTTTAGTTTTCCCCCGTGTTTATTGAATATTAATTTTGTATTTTATGTTTAAATGATTGTTTATCGTACTTTATTTTTAATAATGTTATTGCATTTTGCAAAATTGAGAAACTATTCAAAGAAATGTATATTTTTTTAGAAAAAAATAAATGTATTCGGAATTTTTTTACATTCGCATTTATTCATGATCCTGGTATTTTGTTTTAGATAATTAAATATATTTTTATTCAAATATGTTACGAAAACGCTTAAAATGTTTTGTAAAATTTTTATGTAGCGCTTCTAGTTTGAGTCTAAATGTAGAAGTTGCAATTTCAAAGGCTAGGTATAAGTAGTTAGTGCTTAAATACATTTGTAAAACAGATGTACATAATTATATTAAGAATCTAAATGCGTGCTGTATATATAGATATGAATCAAAAAAATTCAGTATTGCAATATCAGTAATTTCGGAATTATAATTTTTTAACAATTATGTATTTTAATTGAACCTAAAATTTTTATTTGAAAATATTTAATTATTTTCTTTGAAAACATTAATTTTGTTAACTATCATAGAATTTAAATAAGCTTAACGCTAAAATTATATAACAAATATATAATTTTCGCATAAAATAAAATAATAAATGTACATGTTCATTTATTGAATTTAATTATTTAAAAATTATATTATTTATATGTAAATGTGTTTTGCAATATATTTAACGAGATGTATTTAACAATGTAAGACGAAATCTCTGTTTATGATCTACTTATTTATTATTACCATAATTTAAATAATATTAATGAGTTATAATATGTGAATTATTTTTCTTAAAGTATAAAAGTCCTTTTAAAAGCATCGCATTTCAAGCTAAATAATAGAAAATATAAACTGTTATTTTTAAAATATCTACTTCATTCTAATAGACTGTTATTTTCTTCTCATGAGTTCTTATTCGTGACTTACAAAATGATTATCGTTCTGTCGAAATGTAGAAATGAATATATTTTTAAATTTTGGAAGTTTGGGTTACTTGAATCGAAAAGTTATCAAATAAATTATAGTAATTTATGTAAGATGTTGATTTTTAGCATTTCCAAATGAATTTGCATAAAATATAATAAATCTGATGGAATCTTGGTTTATATTTGCAATTATGTTTTAAGAAAGAATTGTAATTTTAAAGAAAAAATATTCGATTTTTTTTCTTTTGAAATAATTTAATGAGAATTATGCGAAATTTATTGCATCAAAAATGAATCTTTTGAAAATTTTCTTAAAGGTGAAAATTCTTCGTATCATATTATTATTATTATGTATTATTTATACGCTATGGATGTCTAAATTAGGAACCTTTAATATTTTATTTTGAAAATAATTTTCCAAAATCATTATTTTCGTTTAAAATTTTAGAAATGACAATTTTTTATTCCTCTTTTAAGTATATATATTTATTGTAAAATACTTTCAGGTTATGAAATGATTATGTATCAGCATCGATTTGTTTACTTCGTTAAATTAAGAAAGGATCATTTAGAAAAAGATTTATTTTATCTTAATGTGTTGAGTGACACTTTTCTTCTATTTCGCTTATGTTGATTCGAATCAAATATTTAAATTAAAATGAGAAATTACAAATGTTTGTTATAAAATAAATAGCTTGATTTGCTAAAAACAACAACAATTTTATAATTACGTTTTACAAGTTATAGAATATACTGAATAACAATTCTCATGTGGGTTATTCCTATCTCGAGGATAGATCAATTTAATCCTAATATTTTTTTCAATCTTAAAATTATATTCATTTTTGATTATTAAATTATACAACTCAAAACTTAAGTAACGAAAAAAAAAATTTCCAATCAATTTCTATCATAATTTGCTATATCCATTTTAGGAAGAAACTTAAGGTTTTAAGGTTTTCATTCAAAAAAATGTGTGTTTCAGTATAAATAAATGAAAATGAATAATATGATACATTTTAAACTACAAAATATTTATTACAATACTGTCGTATATGGAATTTTTATTTGCATCAAATGTTTTTTATTGTAATCATTCTCTACATTTATTTTTTGCCTTTTGCAATATTATCTGCAAATAACATGTGATAATCACTTTTCCTTAAGCACAGTTTCAAATGTACACTATTATAAGTTATAGATTATAATGCAAATGAACGTTAAGTGATAATTTTTTTTTCTGGTTATAAATAGGTTTACGAAACATGAAACAGTTCTTTACCAAATCATATCAAACGAATTTTAATGACCTATTACAGATTTCTTATTTAAACTAATTCACAAAAAATTCCCGAATTTGAAATAAAATGAAAATAAAAAAACTGCGTTAAGTACCAATTTTTCTTATATGTTAAGCCTTAACCCAAGGGTACATTCTTTTGGGTACATTTTCGCAATATTTTTGTAATGTTTTAGTAGAAATAAAGCTTTTCTTTTACGCTATCAATACTGATACCAAATCGATTTGCATGAAAATATTCGATGGCAATAGAAAATATCTATACTTGCCATTTTTAAATAAATGGAATACATAGTCTAACACTGAAGTGACTCTAAAACATACGAAACTGAAACATATCGCTTTCTTTTATTTTAAAGCGGATGAGACAGAACGATGTTTTCAACCGTTGCTTAGTCTTATTCATAGTTTCAAGAACATATATTCAGCCATGGCAAATATGGTATTACTATTCGGTTTTAAAACTTTCGGTGGTCCATGCAAGATACTTCGTATAAATACTTTATATTTTAATAGTATTTTTAAGAGAAATTATCCATGCAAGATACTACATGATTTTCAGTAACGTTTAGGAAAAGCATCAACACATTTGATTAGTTTCTCATTTTAATACTAATACTAGAAACTGGTTATTGATTGTTCAATGAATTATAAAGTGCAAATATAAAAAAAAAGTATAATTTTAAATTTAATCAGTACTGAATTATGTCTGAACGATTGCGAATATGTACCTTGCGAACTAAATGCAATTGTTAAATAAAGAGGATAATTCTTGAAAACGGATTTCTTTCTCCACACCATGAAATATGAGTATTTTTAAGCTTAATTAGTTTCAAAGTGTAAATTCCGTAAATCTGTGGTGTGGATCTGGTGGATCTCATTCTCCACTCCATGAAGAATGAGTATTTACGAGTATTTTGAAGCTTAATTAGGTTCAAAAACCAAGCATTCAGTAAATAGAAGTTTTGATTATCTAGAATCCTCAACCCTTAGGAAACCAATCTGTTACTCGTTCATCATTCTCTTCAAAGCCTCATATGATCTATAAGGTTCACTAATGTGAAACTTAAAAGCCTCATAGAGGTTGAAGATTCGTAATTCTTTTTTCAATAAATTGTTCCAAAAACTTAATAATTCACTCCCCCCCTGTTGTAATGATTATTAAGAAATAACCGATATATATAATATATATATATATATATATATATATATATATATAACTAAAATTTATTCTACATATTAATTGATCCTTACATAATGTTGTATATTACAGTCATTAAAGTTGATTTGTTTGGTTTTGGTAGTCATAGATTGAATCAACCCGAACTGTGAAGATTTGTTCATTACGCTGAGTTCTACAATGGGTGACTTTTGAAAGGTCAAGAAATACGGAGAGAAGTGTATAACAATAAATGGCGAATATGTACAGAAAAGTCTTAAGGATGATAAATAAAAATTAAGTTTCTATCCAGATTATATGTAGTAACGATTAAAAATGTACAACAGCGCGGAATAATAATTAAAATTTACGATACTGTGAGCTGCTTCAATCTGTGGCTTCCAACAGTAATGGCTGTAATCTGCAAAAAATTAAATACGTAAGAATTAATTCATATGCAGAATAAATTTTATCTAGATATCACGGTTATCTCTTAGTAGTAATTAAAATTTTGCGATAGCCTTTCGTTTATAGTTAGAAAATGTGCAAAATTCCTAGAAGCATGGGTGATTATTGAAAATTTGTGCAGTCTTTGCAGTCTTAAACTATTAAAACTCTGAGAAGAATGTTGAACTTTCTTATAAAAATTTACTACCACAAATGCAATTATATAGGAATCCTTTCTAAATGAGAACTGTTCTAACGTTTCGTCTTCAATTATCTGTAGGAAAATTATGAAAGATACAATTTCCTAAGTTTTAATAGTAGCATTCCAATGTGACCTTTAGAAACACAGTTCCAACATCTCTCGAATTAAATAATTCAAATGATCCGAATTTCACGAAGTAGGCCATTTCTTCATGGTGCAGAAAATTTAAGACAATCAATTTGATTTCAAGGTTATCGAAATGACTTCATGTGAAGACACCTACTTTTGTTGAAATTTTCATTTCTTAACTAGGGCAAATGAGAACAAGTTTGTACTCTGTGATTTTGTGTTTGTAACTCCTGGATTCTATTTTTAAACATTTGTCAATGAATTTCACTTTCTTTTCATTGCATTTTTCACTTTCTTTTCAGCTTATGCAATCCTAAAATTCTTACTGTAATAGCTTTTAATAGTTCAGGAATTTTTCAGTGATACCTGAATGCGCGCTACACAATGTAAGACGTCAATTTTATCTTTATAGCATTGTTTTGAAAATGACGTTTTTCAATGAAATACCGTATGTTCAATTGGTGTCAAAAAGTCTTAATAGTTTTTTGTATTATTTTAACCTGATTGTTCCTCGTTAACTGTTGTGAAATATTGAAGCTTTATAAGGCGTTTAGGATGTCATGAGGAAACTTTCTGTGAATAGTAATTTGTATTGTTTTAGGACTTATCTCTTTTTTGTGGCTATTTTGTTTGTCGTATTTTTTTATTTCTTCGAACTATTGGACTATTAGTTATAGACGATCAGTTGTTAGAAGATTTTGTCCCAAAAATATCTGTGATCAACGAAAAATTAATCAAAATTAGTATTTATATAAAGTTTAAAATATTACTGATATTTTAACAAGTGTAACCTCGATGTTCTTTAATTTAACCTTTCTCTAACCATAACTAATACTCATCGTATTTTTGGATTATGATCAGATTACCAAGCTTAAATCCTATTCACAGCATTCACGCCAAGCCAACTTGAGGACTTCGATCCCCAAAACATTTAGAATACATCAAGCCCTCTACAGGGTTTTATCGGAAAATGAACTGGGACACTTGGTTCGTTTGATATTTCGTCAACCACAAGCTCAATACCGCTGCCAAAATAGTATGTTACACTTTTCTATCACACTATTAAACAAATCAAAATTTAATCAAATTTTGTATGGTAAAAAAAGATCGATAAATGCCTTATTTTCTTTATTCAATTTTCCCCATGAAATAATGATTTCTGGTACTTCTGTAAAATTTCTTTAACCATGATTGGTGGCGCAGAAACGAACAGGTCCAAAGAATTATATATATAATTATTAGGGGAATTAAAGTTTTAGCTGATTTGTATTAGAGTTCTTTAATATCGAGATTAATTTTCAATCAGGGCCGAGGGTTGTTCGTTTCGATTCACGCGTCGGGATTAAAAAGGGACATACCCTTTGGAATGCCAAGTGTAATTATGTGTGGGAATTTGATAAGCTTACGCACTAAACGTTAGTCCACTTGGCTTCTGCAATATAAAAATTAGCACTGTATTCGAGCGCACCACCGCGCTCCTGCCATTTAAATGTATGGAGAGGCACAGATTCTCGAATATATATTCATCCCGAAACTATGTTTCTCGATATCTCTCCTTCCCTGCTAGCCATTGTACTATCAATTAGGAATAAGTTGGAGTTTTGAATGGCTTGCTGTCTCGCCCATGACTACTGAATATGTTGAATACGTGTGGATGTCTCTCGAAAATCCACCATTCTTATCATATATATATATATGTAGGATTTTCCATCCAATTATTATTAAGCAATTAATTTTATCTTTTCAATCTGCTGTAAAACCAGTTCCTCCGATACTCAATAGATGTCGCCACGATTCAAGAGTCATGTGATAAGCTCATGCAGCGCCACCTATCCGAGAATAAAACTAAGTGACGCTCGTTTTCGCGCTCTCTTTTGCCGCCACTCTCTCCGCTTCTCTTCTCCTTCGCCACCCGCGTCGGAAATAAACTTCAACGCCCGAGTGCGTTCCAACGTCCATCGATAATATGGGTTAAATGAGGCAGCCATCTATCTTTATCAGATGAACTGGTCAACTTACTTTTCACATAATATTGTAAATACTTTTCATTCTTCATCATCTCGCGTAATAAACAAGTAAAGCTACTGCAAGCTTCATCTTTGAATATCATCAACAACATTACATGGAATCCGAAACTACCCCCTAGACAACCAGCCC
>BMAW01039624.1:358803-382801 GCA_019974015.1 Nephila pilipes | reverse complement strand
GATTCTCTTTTGCAATTTTTATTAGAATTTATTTAGATATATTGCTGATAATATTGTTTGTGACCTCTACACGCTTTGATTGTAACGCACGCATTATTAAAAATATGAAATTTGTCAGCTCAAATCTTTATCTTTTTTTTCCTATTTGATTGGTATACATACACATAAAAATTCCTCAAAGAATCCTTTCCGGTAGTACAAGCGTGTATTTTTCATATATGGATAACTATTTTCAAAATGCTTACCGTGTTTTTATTACATTTTATCTATGATTATTTATGCTTTAATTAATGTATTAATCATTTCCTATTTTAATTAATTCCACTTATAGGGTGGAATACTCAATGGATTTTATCCATTTAGTATTTTTCAGCATTCAATATTAATTGTTTTTAAAAATTATCATTGATATTTTCTTCTAGGAGACATTTTGATTTCAGCTTCCCGTATAAAATAATCAAACAATTTATGTTGGGAAAAAAACCATATTTTACTTCGTAATAACTTTTTTCTTCGCACTTTTTTTCTTCTTTTGCTGTGATAAAACTGTTATGAAATTCAAACTTGAAAATAATAGAGACATTGTGGCCGGTATTATTTACTTATCTCATTTTTTTCTCCATTGAGTTATTGACTTTCACAAATAGAAGGGTGAAAACCTTATCGTAACTTTTTTTTTTAAATTTATATAATCACCTATTTATATAATATTTAAAATTACACCTCTGACACTTAACATTAAATTTTATTTACGATAATACTATTTTAAAAAAATGTTTTGCCATTCTTTTGAACGAATGTTTACAGCATATTAATCAGGTTTGGCGCTTACGCCATAAGCCCTAATTGTCACTCTCTCAATCACAAGTCCTTAACAGTAGTTCTTTTTACTTATTTTATTATTGATAACTTGTTTTTTAGCATGTATCTCTCAACTACCTCATGATTAATCTTAAAGTAAGTATGGAATTACGTTCCGTTCAGTAGATTGTCATATGCACTCTTAGGCGTATATATCGGTTTTGCTAAAATCCGTAAAACTAAGAAATAAAAACGCCTTTCATAGATCTGATCAAAATAAAGTAAATTTAAATATTTGCATTAGTTTTTTTTAAGTATTCATTGGATTAATCGCTTTCTTTTTTGTATCTCTTATGTTGAATTAAATTCGTTTCTCAAGAAAACTGACCCAGTGCTTTCTTATATAAGAGCATTACAAAACTAGAAAAGTATAAATTTTTTTTCAGTTTAATTGATTGTTTATGAACCTCGCACTGAGAAACAACATTCCCTTCATAACAATTTCCCTTATGAAAAGAAAAAAAAATATTAAGCTATTTTAATAAGAAAACACGTGTTGTAAACGATATAAGAAGCACTGTCAGAGGCTAGATAATAAAGAATTAAAACCAATGAGTTAAATAAAAGGATCAGTACATGATATGGCGAATTTGAGAAACAGTTTCCTCAGCCAATTAGTAACGTGATTGTGACTGCTTATTATCATCACACTGTTTAGCAACACGACGGCTACTGGCGTTGGACCTCGTAAATTAAAGCCTTAGACAAGTGACGAAGACGACACCTGATCTGGTACCTCCATCTCCAAACTTCTACATTACGACAATGAGTCGACTTGGAGCCTCGACAGACTGAATGTGCATCAGTCACGCTACACGGCCGGTCTATAATGGCATCAGAATTCGAACCCACGACTCGACGAAACAACACCTGCCGCTCATTTTCGACTACGACCTTAAGAATTTCCCAAATTATCAATATCCTCCGATTTCATTAACCTTTAAATATTACAAAATTGTCTTGAAATATTGCTTTTGAAAAGGAAATGAAAAATATTCCATACATGTCATGATTCTAGATATCAACCCTTTAAAATCGAATAGTCGATATATATGTAATGCGCTTTAGTTCACCTACTAAATATATATATTACTTATACTGTGCGATTGTGTTAAATTTTATTTTGCTCCTTGTAGTAAACCCTAATGAAGAAGTTATACAATATTATCAAGTAGAAGAAATTATACTCCAAATGTCACGCAACGATCTTTATTATATCCACTATTAAAGATTCTATTCATGTTATGTGTTCAGATATTTGTCTTTACATGACAAGGCGGCATTAAATCTTTTCACACTGCGTGTAATTGAGAGAATCTCTTTGTAATTGCTGTTCTCTGTGAAAATGATGATCGATGAGGAAAACTGTCACGAGAGGGAAAACACGCGATATGGCTATAATGTTTGTGTTTTGAAAATCATTCAGCATAATAAATCACTGTCTGAAAAGAGATCCGACGAGAAAAAGTTGTTTGGTTACGGAAGAAGTTATTTATATATTTAAACGAAGCAGTTTTTATTTTCAGCACAGATAATACATTAATACCATTTTTGTAATGGTCACTGTGCAACGAATGATTAAACAAAAGCTATCTAATTCAATATTTGACACGCAACAAATCTGCGTATTTTTCCAATAGGTTTTTGTTTATATTTTTATAAAAGCAATCAATTTACTAGTGGTCTTCGAAGTTTGTACAATTCCGTACATATTGTTTTAAAAAAATGTCCTATGGATGTAGGTTGAAAACAATCCAACCTGGAGGATAATGTAGAAGAAATGTTTAGGAAAATATGATGCATATGTAGCAGATCTTGCACAGATTAGCTCTTCAAACAGATTTCAAATCACTAAAAATAACCGTAATATTACTTTCAAGAGTGTTCAGCTCACCTGCTTATTAACTCTCACTCCAGACAAAACTCAAAAGTGCTACTTTGCATTTCAAAGGCAAATTCTCTCATTTCAGGAAGAATTGAGAAACAGGAAGAATTCCAGAAGAATATAGATGTCTGGAAAGTTTAAGCATTACCGGGAGCCTTCGATTTGTCTTTATATCCTTTTTTTAATCTTTAAGTTTGTCGCCAAGGTCGGGGGAACGGTCATTGAATAACCTATTCCCGGTATCCAACAAGACCACTGTAAATATCTCTGTGAAATCAAAAGAGAAACATTGCAAGGAAGCTTTATTCGTTGGTAACAATACTAAAAGGAAAACGCTTGATCATGAGTTAAATGACCTGTGAATTTCATTTTGAACCATTGGCTCGTGATTTAATTCCCCCCCTCCCAAAATGCCGTATGTATTAACAAGTATTTTCCCTGTTTAAATTCAATTGTGCTTTAAAACCTGACACGGAGTAATGCAGAAATATCTACACAATCAAAAAAACCCAGGGAGGTACTTCACAATGAATAAATACTTTTTACATGTATATTAAAATGATTTCTTTATTTCTGTTATCTCGTATTTTTCAAGGTTATTCTCTACAGCAAGAATACACACTCTCGACTAATGTTTGAACAACAATCATACTCCAACAATCTAGGGCTTACAAAAACATCTTCTATCGTTAAATTACAACAGATGTTAGATTTATAAAGGTACTAAAGCTTTGCCATTTGGCTAATTTTCAAAATAAGAAGCTCTGTCACCAATAGCATTTGCTTGTTTCTCAATCTAGCTGTCATGGTAGCCTTGTGGCCATTGTCGTGCATCTACGGACGGTGTTGTTTCCGTCCAGTCGTGCGTTCGCGTCATAATGCCACTAGAGACAGGTAACAGGATTGATGGATATTAAATCTGTCGAGGCTTTAAGTCCTTTGAATTGTGTGGCGAAGAAGTTTGAACGAGGAGGTTCCAATAAAGGTGTCGTCCTCACTACTTGACCTTGGCTCAAAATTCCGAGGCCCCCAACACCAACAGCCCTTTTGTTGCTTATCCGTGCGATGTTAATAGACACTTGCTCACTGTCTCTCACTCTATGTTTTTGAAATAAATCAACACATTCGTTTCTGATTAGTGCAGTTAGGATAATTATTTTGAATATCAATTTTCTGCAGACTGTAATTCTTCAATAATGAAAAATAGTTTTATGAAGGATCGAAACATATGTTTCGAATAGCTCAAAGTTCTTATATACTTTTTGTATTTACTAAGTGAAATATTGTACAAACGGGGGAGGGGTGTATGTTGTGATGGTAAAATGTTTAAAATTCCTGTCAATTAACCATTTTGGATTCGTTAACATATTTGGTAACGTATTCTTAATGGTAACGGTAGGACTCCTACATACATTGTTAACTGCAGAGGATTATATTAATCAGAATGCAATAAAATACATTCAGAAATGCTTTTTAAAAATTAAGGAAGGTCTAATTGCAGTTATTTCTTCTATTTTTAAAGTATTTTTTAAAATCTTTTCTGATGATTTGTTGGAAAGTTATAAGATTCATAAAAACATTTGCAAAAATTAGAGAAAAAAACAAACAGCAAGAAAACTTTCTAACTGAGAATAACTCCTAACTCTGAAAATAACTTTCTAACGTTTTAATGATTTGAAGCACAAATTCTTTCAAAAATTGCATAGATTTCAGAAAACAAGCTCTAATTCTATGAAATTAACACAATGTTTAAAAATTCAAATTACCTGATAAACCGGAACCTGATTGTTGCAGACTGGAAAATGTTTCAAAAGATGGAATTTCTCAAATAAACTTGATTTTTAAAATATAATAATCGAAGAGATAGCTAAAAAAGTTTCAAAAATATTTTTTAGGCATAGATAATCATCAAACTCATCCTCTTCTGAGATATTTTATTTAAAATTACTCTGTTATCTGTCAAATAATATTTAACAGAACGGTATTATCATAATGTTTTATGTTTAACACAGAAATCAGAAAAATAATTTATTCTGACGTGTCTATGAAGAGGGTACAAGAAGTTGTTCATATATTTTTAAAAAATTCTTTTACTAATTAAGTGGGCTGAGATTAAAACTTTTTTTTATCACATAACACACAAAACTGAAGTGAAAATATTGAAAGTAGTTTTAACTTCATCCGATTATTTCAAATATTAGAAAAAGCATTAAAGTGTTTGAGATGAAAGATTTTAAGTTATAAATAAATAATTGAATTTTACATATCCTGCTTTTGCATGAGACTCTATATATGTGCGTAAAAACTTCAAACACTTGTTTATTCACACTTAATAAATTAAATACTTCACAACTTTCTAATAAAACACAATAGAAAAAAATCCTCTAAAAACTAAATATGTATATTTAGATTTCACGGATCATTAAAATGTTTTCTAAAATTCTTTTGGGTTTGCTTTCTTAAAAGGTGATAAACCATCCATTTAGAGAAGCTGATTAATTTCCAATTGAAGTGGTAAAATAAAGGAGTTGCTGTTTGCTTAATTTTTTAAAGTGTTTTAAAGCACTTTTTGACAGGAAAGGTTACGTTAAATAAATGCGAATGTGTTTAACTTTCAGTTGAATTTGAAGATATCATCAATTTATTTCTTTTGAGAGATTTTTGTAAGTGCACTTTTTCATTTGAACGCTTCAATTCTTTTTTCTCTTATTTTAAAAAAACCACAGTTTTATTAAAGTAAGTGCAATTATTGTTTAAATATTTTAATATTCTTCATTTGATTTAAAATATATGAAGAAAATGTCTGTAAAAAGCATTTTTGTTTTTCTTAAAATTAAAAATTAAATTTTATTAATCAAAAATGCTTCTTGAGAATTTGATGGGTGGATGAAATTAAATTATAGACAATGTTGATAAAAAATAATCATGAAAAGACGAGAAATCAAAGCTTAGGTTCTATTTTTAAATTTGAATTCTAACAGATTTTTAAATGGATTTTTATGAAATCATTAATTAACTTGTCGATAGTAAAATAAAGGGAATAAACCCTTCTTTACATATTTTAAAATTATAAGAAACATTTAACTTTTTAATTAATTAAGAATTCTATTAAAATAACGAAGAAGTAGACAATAATTTCAGAATAATGTTTTAATATATACGGTAAAATACTTGAAGACACTTAATTTGGAATAAAATATACGAAAGGAAATATCTGCAAATAAAGAAATAAATATTACAAAGAAAATACCTGAAATTTATTTTTAAAATTCTGAAATGAGGATTTATTATACTATTATGCATCTTGTGAATTTGATGACTTGACGAAAACTTAAATAATTGGCGATATTAATTGAAAATAATGATGTAGTGACGAGAAAGCCAAATATAATTTCTCTTTCCTAAATTTTAATTCGTAACACTTTTTCAAAATTATTTCTTGCCAAAGGCTTAAAATTTCAGTTATAGATGGTATTATTAAAAAAGTAATTATGAAGTGACGAGAAATCAAAGCAGAGTTTCTTTTTTAAATTGTAATTTGTAACATTTCTTTAATATCATTTCTTGTCAAATTGTTTTGCTAACACAAAAATAGAATCCATCTATACATATCACTAAATGCGCGAGAAAAATTGAACTTTTTAATCAGTCATATAAAAATAACAAACAAGAAGACAATAACTTCAGAATATAACCTTTTACTGATAAATTTCAAACTTTTTGCTTTAAGGTTCTGAAAGTGATGTCTTATAAGAGTATTTATGAATATATACGTAGGGCTATGGATTATATAATGTATCTGACTTGAAAACAAACGAGGGGTTTTCGCCCTGGTACGAACCGAGGTTAAATTTTGAAAATCCTGTCCAAAACGTTTTAAAAAATAGACATTGCACGATATATTTTTATTCCAATTTTTAATGACTTTGCAGAGCAATATCTTAATTTTAAACGTATTTACACGTACGTTCTAATTTAAAGAATCCTATGGATGCCTCAGTTTAGTTGTTGATTCACTTAATTATTTTCAAATTCATCCTTCATGTTTAGTTTTGTAACCTCTGAAACTTCTGCATTTCATTGATGTTAGACAGTTAGTCTGATCGATGTGATCAAAATCTTTCTTTATTCACAGATTCCAGGAACGTTTTGCAATCGTTTAGTCATCCAAATTGGTCATCACATCCGCATTGATACGTTAAAAATAGTTCATAAAATACAGTCTCAAAAGTTCCAAATCTTATTTTGTTGAATACATTCCCATGTTCGTATCAAGGGCAACGAAGTATTCGATATTGTAGTTAAGACTGCATCTAATGAATCTCTCCTGCCGTTCCATATTGATGCAAAATGGAACGGTAAGAGAGATTCCATCGTTTTTGTTGATACAAAAAAGTACGTTAAATCAGCAATTCCTGACCACTGGAAAGATCATTGGCATCTAGAAACTAAAACTAAACTGTGTATCACATAAAAACCATCATTTCTTTTTGGGACTCATTTTTATGTAGAAGACAGAACGTAGTTTTGACACATGAGATTGACACACGGGCACTTTTTTTGAAGGAGAAACTTCTCCAATGTATTGTATTTGTCCGATGACTTCAAGCACATTTTAACCGAATGTTCTACTTTTAACTCTTTTCATTACTGGTATTTTGAAGTATTTAATCTTTGATTGATTTGATTGGGGATTTTCTACAAACAAATTTATTTCAATTTTTAAATGACAATGGGTTTACCTCCTACATATAATTTAACTAAAATACATCTTTTTACTCTTAATTATTTGTTGTTATAATTTTAACTTATTTTATTCGATTTATTGATATTTTATACTTAGTGTTTGGTAAAATATGTCTCATGAGGACTCAGCTCCAGAAAATGTATCCAACCAACCGAAAAATATGTAAAGAACGATTTGTAACAGATACGAATTCTCTGCAGAGTAATTTGTTTGTAATAATTTTCTAGTTATGTTTTTAAGGCTTTCCTGGAGCAATGTCTTCATTGCACTTCTTATGACATTTATTTGAAGCTCATGTGTTAGTGAAAACAGAAAATAGTTTCCGAAAGGGATAATTAATGATAATTTTAGTGTTAAAAGCAACTAATTGTATTACTGTAAACTTCGGCCTTCAATTAGCAGTAGGGTCACTGAGAATATAAAATCGTTAATTTTTTATGCGAAGGTTTTTCTAGTATGGTAAGAAATACATATTTATTCTTTGCATATTAGGAGTGAAAAACGATTTATCAGATTATTTCATTAATAAATTGTAACAATCACTATATTTCTCGTAATGAATTTTCGTTGGTTCTTATCGTTTGAATATCGTTAACAATCATAAGAATAAATGATGCTTAGTAATTTGCAACAACCTCAGGAGAGCCTTCTCATTTTGTCAAAAATGTTTTTTTTTGAAAAATAAATTGAGAGAATTCAGCGTAAATCTGAAAGAAAGGACTTAAGCCATTTACTTTGTAAGATTTACTAATTTCTTTTATACTAATTTCTATCACGTATATTTATTTACGCACATATTGATCAAACAACACTTCATAAGTCTTTCGAATAGCATTATAGTTGAATACCTTTCTTGAAATGTTATCATTTGTATGATTATAAAATGATTTTTTTATTGTGTTAAACGTAGTTCTTGTTCTGATGGTATGTATATTCTTTTGTTACATAAAAGTGGAACTAGTTCTCTTCTATGAAATATTTCATAATTTTTAATGCTTAAAAGGTTTAAGAACTTCATACTTGTAGGATGATCTTGGCCAAAACATGAATAAAAATAAGGTTAATTTCATCAATCACTCATATGTTTAATATAGACTCTTTTGAATCTTCGAGGAATTCATAAGATGGTATATTAAGCCTATTTAAAACAGCCTGTTACGAATCCTTTTTTAAGATTCTACATAGCCTGTTGTGAATATTCAAGGGATTTAGATCAGGTTATACTGTATCTTCAATGCAGTGATAACAGGCTATACTAGACTCCACATTATTAATTCCTTAAAGGATTCTCAAAGTCATCTATAAGAAAACCAAGTTTCATTCGTCCTTAAGAACATGGTTAAATGGAATTAATTAAATTTAATACACTTGACGGAGGTAATTAATGACAAGGCGAAATATCTATGTGGTCTTCTAAAATGAAATAAATATTTAAAATAAATTTGAAAGATGCAATAAAGTTCTTAAGAACGATTCTAGCTATAGAGTAAGAACTGCGATAGCTTAGTAGTGAAAATATGAGTCAGGTTATAGGTTCCATTTTCAATCCCACCCAAGATCCTCATTCTAAATAATGAGGCTTATGCACATTAAACTGAGGTAGACTAGAAGTCTTTCCTTAACATAGTCCACAATGGAAATGCTGATGTTCTAAATTACTAAAATTATCACTAACAACATCTAGAACATCATTGAATCAAACAACGCAACCAATTAAACAAATACAAAATGCATTCCTCATTTCTAATACTTTTATTTATTTATGTTATTACTTATCTAATATTTTAGCTACGTTATCTGTGGACAGTTTGCATTTTAAGATTAATAATTCAGCTATAGGGACTAAATTCTTTCATTTAGACTAATTGACACTCTTTAACAAACTTCCTAGATTTATTTAGTCGTATAAAATTTCTGAAAAAATTCGACGAAACTTACTTTTATTTCAGGAGCATATTGCAATAATAGAAATACGTGATAAAATTCAATATTAACTAAAAGCTATATCACATATTACTTAAAAAGTGAATACATATCTCAATGGTATAAAATATCATTGTTTAAAGTTTAATATTGTCATGTAGTTTGAAATTCTATGAGGATTTTCCTTTCATTACGAAAACAATATTAAGTGATGTATGCGTGTGTGAATTTGACAGTTAATATACATTCATCGAAAGTTGGGAATTGTATTTTGCTATCCGTAACTAATCAGCAGACTTTTCAGAGGTATTCAACAGCAGTAAATCCTGATATGAAATTGCATTATATTGCTCTTTTGTCTTTACTAATTTGAACAAATGGATATTTTCAGAATTCATGTCATCATTTAATTGATTTACTGCTGAAGTCTGCCTTTTAGCAATATATAATCGAAATGAATATTCAAATATGATTTTATGAAAGGAAATGAAGGATTTTAGGAATTATATAATCCCGAAGAGACTTCAAACTCGTTTGAAGGTAATTTCAGGGTAATAAATATAATTAATACTAAAAGAATACTTTAACTAAATATAAATATATGGGAAGCTGTGTATGAATTGGTCATGGTAAAGAGTAATTGGGTGAAGCTGAAATAGAGTGCAGGTGAAAAACAATTGTCTACAAAATAACAATTAAATAAATTGATTCAATCATTGAATTCATGATACAGAAAAAATACAAAACATAAAATTCAGTTTGTCTCTATTTGTCACTATTAAAATTGCTTCAAAAGGATGTAAAAATGTCTAATAAACGTTTTAATCATTTCAATGAGGGACTTTGATGAAGTTTTTCAAATTATTTATTAGTAGCTGTTGTCTTTTTGTGCATTTTATATGAAAAGTAAAGTAGTATAACATATGATAATATTGTTGCACGTAACAAAAATTTAACGCTTCATGAAACATTTATGACTTTACGGAACTAAAAAAATAGGATTGGTAAGTTAATAAATATCAATAATTAACTTATAATGTTTTAATATTTTCGACTTTAAAAGATGTGAATTGTATTAGATTAAGTAAAAATTGTGTTGTACCATTAAACAAAAACTTTACTGTCCACTAATACAATATCAGTAATCCGCTATATTACTCGAAAATATTAGAAAATTTTAATTACTCAAAAATGTTAGAAAACGTTGATTACATGAAAATATGAGAAACTGTTAATTACTTGAAAATGACATTCAAATTTGGTGGTAATAGCTAATGCAAAGGATTTTAATACACATTTATTTGTTGAAAGTTTTTAATCTGTCTCGTATTGCCCGAAATAAACAGTTCTGAGAGTTGCCTATTACAGCCGCTGTGCTTCGTAATTTCGAATCATGATTAGATGACGAGATACACATTTGAACAGGAACTTCATTATCAAAGTTTGTACCATGCAAACGTCAGTACTTTGATCCACTGCACATTTAAAGTACATGAGTTTCTGCCGAATGAATATTTTCTTAGAATTATGAATCCCAAACTTTAGTCTTATCCAAAACTACTTTGGAAACGTATTTCATTCCTGCAAACTACATTATTTCTTTAAACGTATAAATAGCAAACATTTTTAAGTCATATTAAGTTGATAAAAATAAACAAAATATCAAGAAAGGAAAATATATGAAATTTGATTTTTTTTTTAAAAAAACCTAAAATTTTTTTTGGAAGCCTAAAATGGAGAATAATATATTGAATAATGCAGGCTTTAGAATGCCAAGCTTGGTTGTTCTAGAATTATAAGCCTAAATATTCCTACAAACAAATGATATTTTTAAAAATGATTTTTAAAACTAAATACATAAATTGAAAAAAATTCTGAAAACTAATATCCAAAAAATAAAAAAGGAGAAAAAAACAAAAAAGTCGGAAAGAAACATTAAGAACAAAAAGCTTAAAAAACAAAACCGAAAATAATAAATAAACTTCAAGAGAAAAATCGAAATTTTTCAAGTACAACACTCTACTCAGTAACAATATTACATACGTAGAATACAAGTAAGTGAAAACAAATATACAAATTTACAAAACGAAAATAAATCAAATTTAGAAAAAAGATGTACTCACATTTTATTACTCATGAATGTTTTATTTCAATTTAAATTAAAAATACTCCTAAAAGCATCAAATATGAATCAAAAATAGGTTTGTAACAAAACTCCATACTACTTTCCCACGTGAAAAAAAATAAGTTAAACATAGGGAAAAAAGCCAACACTACAATCTAGAATAAACAATTATTAAACTTTACCTATTATGCCAATGTTAAACTGTAGAAACAACCAATCAAGAGTGAAATGCCAGCACAATTTACATGGAATATTGAAATTAGAAATTACAATTAAAAAAAATTATAGAAAATCATAAATTTAAGAAAAGTAATCCTAAATGACGTAAACAAATTACTAAGAAAATAAAAATGCAAGGATATCATAATAAAAGCAATGCCACCTATAAAATTATTTCATAACTAAATCTGAAAAGAATAATTTATACATTATAATAATATAATGTGTGTGTGATAAATTTGATGTTCCACCTTTTTTTCATTTTGGCTCTCTTAATGCCAATTCAAATTCTTACTCTAAAATTATATCTACTTTTATCTCACGTGTCGAAGGAGGCGATTCACCTTCCCGAACCGCATTAGAGACATCGAGAATGTTCTGCCAGATGTTGTGGAAAATTATATTTTATTGAATTAATTATATTTGTACGAAATATAATTTTAAAAAAATCATCCTGCAGTTACAACAAACACAATGCTAGTGTTAAATTATTAACGAACATAAGACACCGAGCTGTCATTCTGTTTGCAACCGTTTGCTTTTGGATCAATTATATTAGGCTTGCTGAAGACAGACTAGTTGTTGCTATTTCGTACGATCCGCTCATTGCATCCCCTCCCTGCGTCTAACAATGCTTTCCTATGTTATTCTTGAGGTGTGCTGGTTAAGATATACTGTGTATCGCCCACTCATTCTCAAGTTTGTCCGAAAGCCTTTTAAAATGCGTATAAATTTTTAATTGTTCCTGAACAAGAATATAGAAGAAAAATTGGGACGATAGTTGAGTGAATGTTTTGAGATATTTCCGTAGTAATGGGATATGACTTATAGTGGAATGTTCTGTGGTATTTTTGTGTTCAATTAATTTTTTAATTTTGTTCAAATGACGCAGCTCCGCTGGCCACAAGTTGATAACTGGTGGTCCTTATACATCCCGCGGGTTGGTTTTAACCCATCAGTGTTTATATTAACCTATGTAACAGGCCGATTGAAAAGTCCCCGGCCTGACACATAGATGGTGCTACTAGAATTAAATGCATATGTTTTTAGTTAGCCCTAACCCTCAAAAAATGCGTGTATTAATTTGACAGCTGTCGGATCATTAGTTTGTTAATTATAGCATTTTGAGTGAAGCAACTTTTGTTATTGTGAAAAAAATGGATATAAAGGAATTTCGCGTGTTGATAAAATATTGCTTTTTGAAGGGAAAAAATACAGTTGAAGCAAAAACTTGGCTTGATGCCGAGTTTCTGGACACTGCCCCAGGAAAATCAACCATCAAGGATTGGTATGCTAAGTATTTCCGATTCTCGAATCATGTGAAAGCGTTTAAAATTAAATGGTGAACTTCCGTGACTGGTTGTTAAAGAAACACAGCATAATCTACTATTAAAAATTTACCCTTTAATAATATACGTGACAAAGGCAAGTCATTTTATTATATCATCAGCAAAACATTCGTACCGTTGTCCCTTTCTATTTAAATGATCTAACTCATAAATTATTACATTTACAGTCTAATACGATAACAACATTCCAATGATTATTGGCAGATTTGAATTTGGTTACATATAATTATTTTTACCGAATTAAAAATAAATGAAGACTGGTAATTTAGTTTACTGAAACTAATAATTAACAGAGAATTCTTAGATTCTAATTGGTATATATGTTGATTAATATTTGCCATTTACTATTGCAAATATAAAAATTGAAAACTCATGTTACATTATTGTGATTAGTAAGGTATATTTCTTGTCGCATTTCAATTGATTTGAAATTAGTGTTACGCCAAACAATGCATATACTATTCTAGTCCATTACATCATCTACATTTCTACTCTGGTAAATGGGTCTTCCAGAATCTAAATTCAAGACTATCTAGATCCTTGTTGGTGAATGCTGTACATCTCGGAATATTTAGGTACATATAATAAATTGTTTTTATTTCTGGAAAAAGAT
Organism: Nephila pilipes; assembly: GCA_019974015.1. Classification (NCBI taxonomy): domain Eukaryota; kingdom Metazoa; phylum Arthropoda; class Arachnida; order Araneae; family Nephilidae; genus Nephila; species Nephila pilipes. The sequence goes on along the minus strand of BMAW01039624.1, from coordinate 369,079 downwards.
TTGTTCAGAGTCTTTAAAAGTCGGCTTTTCGGATAATTTTAGTGCACAATGATTACGTTGATTGTTCACAAAACAAGACTTTTCCATCTAGTTCTACAGCTAATTCCCAAATAATTTGCACAACTTTTTTTATTTTTAGAATTTAATTGAAATAAAAGGTCATCTAGTGTTTGGGCGATAATTGTTACAGATAACTCCAGCGATATCTGTAGTTCCAGAATTATATTCTCTAATTTTAGAATAACTTAATTAAACCTCGCTTAATATGTATCAGATTCAGATTAAGTTTCGTTTTTTATGTATCAGATTACTAAGTTTTACATAAATATATAATTTCTTTTCTAAATATAAAATTTTTCATAAATAAGTATTTAATTAAAATGTATTTCCATTTATATTTCGTCTATGCTGATACATAATTCAGAGTTTTATTTGACATATATCTTATGTATAAATTTGAATGTTTTGTTTTTCTGTAATAAATACAGCTATACCGTTTGTTTTATATCTCCAAAAATTTTAGGAAGCTTTGTTGATGTGTAGAAAAAGAAGTATATTCCATACAAAAATTTTTTCTATAACTTACCTTTGATGAATTTTTCTCGAAAATCCCATTTTTCCAACCTCAAAAGATCACAGCAGTATATGTGTAATATAACTTGTATTTTTCTGCTAATTTCGATTTTCTTAAAACTGTTATTCTTTTACTTTATTTTTAAACTTTTTAAAAAATTTTTAATTAATTATTTTTGTTTTTTAAAAAAATTCTTCCATGGTTTTAAGATTTTTTTTTTATAAATGACGTCGAAGCGATATTTTTTACATTTTACGGGCTAACTCTTGAATGAAATGTTGCAAAATACAATTTTTGCTCCATCGAATGTATGAGTTATTTAGTAGAATTTTGACGACTTTTAGAAAATATTTTTGGAAAGCGTCAATTTTGTAGTTTTTTAAGTTTTTAAATAATTTTATCCAGAAATATATTGATTCAAATTAAACAGTATTCATTAGGGTAAGCGGTAAAATTTTTTACTATCATTTTTTTTTAAAAAAAAAATTACATGGGAAAATATTAATTAGTAAGAATTTGCACAAAATTATAACTACTCAACCAGTGAGGGAATTTTTCTTTCTCATCCTACGCTTTTTCGTAACATTTCAGCTTCGCTTAGCATATTTCCGGCACGTATTAGTATTAACAAACGGTCTATATGTGTTTGCGATTATTTTTATTTTTCATTGATTCTTTTGGAGAACATTATATTCATTAATTTGTTTGTTCCTCGTTAAAAATGTATTATAAAATACATTTCTAAAATTTTATTGTTACTGATATAAACTAATTATATTGTATTTTCATATAAGTATTATTACCCATTAAAAATATTTCATGTTTCATACCAGGATTCTTAAAATTTTAAATTCACCCGTACAAAGACATTAAACGCAACGTTATCTGGAATTGAAATTTAATTTCTGATAAGCTTAATGTTATGTTGTATCTTGAGTAACAGTTCATTAAAAATTAATAATTGTTATTGTATAAATTTCAATTTTTTTGAAAAATAAATTTTTTAAATTATGAAAGCTTTAAAAATTTCTTTAATTATTAATAAAAAAAACCCGCATGATTTACTTTCAATAGTTTCGAATTTATATGTATCTTTTAGCTATTTTATATGCGAAATCCTTCTTTTCTTGATGACTTATTTACAGTTCACTTAAAGTTACTGAAAATATTATTTAAATATTGATCCTAGTTAAAAAAAAAAAAAAAAAATTATTCTTCCATCTGTAATTTATATTTTTCAATTCACCCGTGAGAAGAACAGGTATACCAGCTAGTTATTTATATAACATTACTTGAGTCGGAATCACACTATACTTATTTTCATAGACTTGAGTTCGGTATTGAAATGACATCAGTTCGGCGACAGGGGCTTCAGGTAAATGATATTTATGAAATAATTAATTCAAAATCTTAAAAAACTTATAAATAACTGTAGAAAAAGTGAAACATTTATTTGCTGTCCAAAATAATCATAAATATGTCTATAACGCTTTTAAAAATATATAATGAGATTCGTATTGTTTGGTGTTAAAATGAAATCATTGAACATTTTAGTTTTGGAAATTTCTAAAATTCATCTAATTTTTATTAAATCATAATACAATTTTATGAGATGCTATATAAATTTCTTGTTATATGTATTGAATTAATCCATAATAGCCTTTCAACAAAAAATTAAACCCACCACTACACATTGTTCTAAATTATTTTATATTCTGACTATAGGGTTCTTATTTTAATGTTCTTTTATCTCATTTTCAGGATTTTAACGAGGCATGAAATAAATCACAAGTTTCTTTCAAAGCTTCTGAATTCATAAACAACCTTAAATTAAAAATGACAAGTGTTATACGAATTTTTTCTCTTTCCTCACTTCCTTCTCAACGACGGATGAACTTTAACGAACATGCAACCAATCACAAATCAAGAACATAAGTTGCGGAAGTACATAAAACTTCGCGCTCTCTTTCTCTCCTTAATAACTTTTCTTTCCAGCAAATTACTACTCCTGATTATTTAAGAAGTTTATAAAATTAATCAATAAGCGAAGTAGAGATTAACCTCTGAAAGCAATTCTTTTTCCTCCGCTCTTAAATTAAATTATTCAAAAACAAAGAAGTAGTTAAGATTCCAACTTACTTGGTTCTTTTTTAAATCTTTTGCTGGTTATTTTTACCTTTTATTTTTGGTATAAGTCTTCCCATTAATTCTCCCTCATGATCATAAAGCCTAAATGCACTTCCTGACATATTGATGGATTTAGTTATAATTGTGTTATATCGATCTTATTAGGGTTGCTCAGCGAGGTATAACATCTTGTTGAAGGACTGTTGCTTCAATTATAAGGAAAAGTTTTGAAAAGAGGTACCAGGGATATAAAAGAAACCTTGTTTAAAAGGATAACTAAACCATAGTAAACGATAATACAATAACTATTAAGAATAATTTAGCATAATTACATATAATTTACTTACATGTATTAAAATGATAATTTAATTATATAATAGAAATCTTTTTTATTGTACTCAGTAATAAGTAAAATGGACATTTATAAGTGATATTTTGATATGATAGGTAATAATTCTTAAGGGATTGTGTCACTGCAGACTCATAGTGGAAAGGCTGCAGTATTTCGGATTAAAATCTCAATTCCACCGAATAGGACTGTATACAATGAAAAGTATTGCAACAATTCATATTTGAATGTCACGTGGTGTAAGATTGGGAAGTAAAGTGAAATTCTAAGAAGTACACCTGTAAATTCAGGAACAACTATGATCAAAGATAAAAATGTAAACATCGTCATTGGGCAAGAAGTTAATCCAAACTAAATAAACCAATTTTTACCGTGTTTCAATTACAAATAAAACTTAACTGTAACTGAGTAATGTAATACATATTTACTATTCCCTGAGTTACATTTTAAGTATCCTAACATGCTGTACGGTCAATTTTGGTAAAAAAAATTAAATCCTGAGTTTATATCGGTTTTATTTTAATAGTGTAAATTTTTGGCTTTAGAAAGCAGTTTCATTATTTAGATTTTACAACTATTAAGACTATACGCATTAAAAATTGAAAAAAATATTGACTAGAAATTATATCCTAAATTAATGCAAGCGTCAGATATCTGAAATGCATTTAATAGCAGTGATTATTTCATATATTTTATTCCCATTTTCCCTACGATTATTTATGAGAATTATTTTTTAAAAAAATTCTAGTAAATAGATAAGCTATATCAAATTAAGTAACATTTATATGTATACAAAACAAGGGTTAATTTTAAATGCCTTTATTTGAAATCTATTTTTAAATAAAATTTCCGAATTTGAAACATCTTAAGTTAATTTTGAAATGTTCTTAACATTTGTCATACATTGCTTTCTAATGTTTTCAATAAAATTCTTTTTCATTCTGTAGTTAGTTTCTAATTTACCATATAATAATAGAAATTATTGTTGATGAAAATGCTGAAATTCATGTATCAGGTCAATTAATTATTTTTATTTTTACTAATATATTATTATTTGCAGTTGTAACTTTAGATGGATGAGCATGTAAAAAAATTTGTCATCGAAAATGTTTTTGATGGATATTTTTTTAATTGAGCATTTTTGAAATGTTAACAAACTTCTAAAGAAATCTAATTTATGTAACTGTTTTTAATAAAGCAGTAGAGATCTTTTTAACGTTCTTTAGTGCTAGCAATTAACATAGATTCAAATAAAACTAAAAATGTCCGTAAAATTTTACCGTACACAAATTTTGGAACATTCCGAACATATTTGTATATTTCGAACATATTTGGAACATATTTGGAGTATTCTGAACATATTTGTGTATACTTTACACAAATGAAAGACTTGTTCAAACTTATGATATGAGAAATTGATCAATTTAATGCTATATTCAGAACTCTAATATACGTAAAATACTTATATTAGCATATAGGGATATAGTTTCCTCTCAAAAGGCCGTTAAGTTCATTTCCGAATCTGATTTTATATCTTCAATGGATAAATCAGAATAATTCGACAGATTTTACAATAGGAGTATTTAATTAAATATAGCTCTTTAAAATTACCCCGTAACTCAGTATAGTTAAAATTAGCCTTTCGTCCAAAGTAGTGTGATTTCGCTTCACTCGAGCTTTCTCGTTTGCTCCAATGCAAAATGTCAGTGACGCTTCGCTTCATTCGAAATTACGGATTGAGAAATATCTACAATCACGTTCTGTATTGTGCAGAGAAGTGTTTATCTATGTTAAGTAGAGATTTTGAATTTTGGTGGAATGTTAATAGCTGGAGTCTCGCTGAAACGATTAAGGAGAACAATCTACGTTCTACAGAAACGTTTAATTGTTGAAAATTATACTTGTAGCAATATGTAGTATGTTGCATTTATCAATGCCTAAATGGTTTCGAATGGCTTATTAACTTTGTTATAGTAAGGTAAGTCAGGACTATTATTACATATTAATAATGAATAACCTAGCCTGTACAGAATGGAAATTATATTAGAGAGAAATGAAAAGACATGCATAGGTTTCAAATTCGGATAAATGTAAATAACACATTGGATTTATTTTTGTTACATAAATTATGAGCCAAATTTCAACAAGAAAAATATTTTACATAGTTTTATGTGTAAAGTGAAAGATAATTTATCATTATGTATGAAAAACTAACTGATTGATAGCTTAAGGCAATTGCAAAAGCCTCGTTAACGAGGCTCATCATACATGAATTTTTCTTCGCATCAGTATTAAGATATAAAATTTCAATAAATTAAAAAGGTTTTTCCACAAATAAAATTAAGTTCCTTTTATAATTAATGGGATTAGAGCAACAAAAGTCCGGAACCCAACGTGCGAGCTCAATCCGTGTAAATTTAAGAAAGATTAATAAATTATATCTCACTATAATTTGTCTTCACCATGGAAGAAATTAAAGGATGATATTATCAAGAGAATGTCAGCAATAGAAGAGCTATCCAAAAATAACTTCCATGAGACTGCAGATCTAAGGGAAAAACCATGAGATATAAAAGGGAATTTAAGTTTAAAAACTTTAAAGAGAAGAGAAATACCATGATTTTCGCTGTGTAAAGACTTTTGAATTAGGTGAATTGTATGAATTTCGTAGTTTTAACGTTAGTCAGAAGGATGGGGTACTTTAATTTGTTTACACAACGCAGTGTTTTCTATTAAATAAAGTTAAAATTAAAATTATGAAGGTAATATAATATTTCAATATTAAATAAAAATATTAGAAAAAGGAAAATATTAGAACATAAAAAAGAAAGAATAGTAATTAAGAGTAGAAAAGAATATTAAAAACATTAATAGTGGTTACCGCATTGCTAACGCGTACACAACGTAGTTATAATTTGAGAAAAAATTTAATACGGTGAAGTCCTACTAAATTGAAATAATAAGTTGGTTTGTTAGTGCTATCACACACATACGGAATAATACACACACACACACACACATATATATACCGATAACGAGTGAGAGGACCTGTAAAATAAAAAAGACAAAAAGTCAATAAAGGAACTAAGGGGACATATTGTCGCGAAGATGCAAAGAACTACTCCATTATTGTAAGCAATTAGATTTATTACAAAAATATATCAGCGTCACTGGACTGACAACTTGCTCATGACTGATGAGACTCAGACTCTATATCCACACAGGATAATCGAGAAATATCAAATTTGAATATTGAAGATCTAGAATTATCCAGATGTTATATAAATAATAAGTAATATTACTTACAATAAATAATAATAATTTTAAATTAAGAATTTAGTTTTTTGATGAAAATACGATAGCTGGGTTTCGAAACGGAGCAACTGTATAAAGTTCTGCCAACTAAGGCACGGAGATCGCTGTCGTCCCTGCTTTTTGTGGCAATATATATAAGCTTAAAATAAATTACCTAACTACAGCAAAAAAAAAAAAAAAAATACCCGATATTGAACTAATTATTAAAATGTTCACTTATAACATTAGTTTAAAAATACATAAACATTATTATAACTTGTATCAAAGATATCAAGAAAAAAAGGCAATCAAGTCAAAAATGAAGACAAAGCAATTTAAAATTTGTAACAAATTTGTGACTGAGTAAGAGTATATGAACTGTTTGATAGATGTTGTTGTCTGCCAGTATCTATTGGCTAAGAACGGAGTGAAAAATTTCTAGCATAAAAACATTTTTCATACTATTAATGAAGTAAAAAAAAAACTGTGTATACCAATCATTTTTAAATGTCTATTTCAAAATTAATAAAACGTTTTAATAATACCCCCTGATTCTGCTAATGAAAACTTTCTCTTAATTATTAATTGTAGTATAGAATTTGACAGTAATTTATTATTTCGTATAATTTATTTAAAGATAATGTTTTTATACTTAAAAATATTTTACAGCTATTTTAGATATGTAGATTTTTTTTCAAAAAAATGAAATTTTAAATTATCTCACTCATCATAAATATTCTTATAATTTTATTCCAAATTTTCAATTGCGTGTCGAAATGTCTCTTTAATATTTATTATTAATATTCTGAATTAAATTATGCAGATAAATGAGATTTATCTCCTGGATACATATTAGGTATTAGTTCCAAAATAAGTATATATATATATATATATATATATATTATCTAAGTTATTTTGTTAAAAAGGTGTAAGTAAATATTGGCTGAACTATAACTAGCTGGTTCTCCTTGTGGAACACCTTTAATTAGATTAAAAAAAACTTTAGGTTTTTTTTATATAGTTTTAGCTAAGTAAAATGAACAGATAAATTAAGAAATAAAATCAACAGTGTTATAATTCTTAGATATAATTAATTGTAACTTTACTCGATAAAATGTCTATAGAATTAAATATATTGAAATATGGAATTTGGGTTTGCACATGTACATTTGTTTCTACGAAACCAAATGTTACAAGTTTGCTAATGAGTTTTGTTTAAGGTTCTTATGACACAGAGCCATATATAGGTCAAATTCGAAGTGTCTTTTGAGAGCACAAACAATTTTTTTCATCGTGGTCGGCATTGGGGACCAAACTGCATTATCGTTATCCAACTAGTTAATTTTATGTTAAATTTCAAAATGTAGTGTATAAAGGACTTTTAGTTCACCCTCAATATTATGTATGTTAAATTATAATCATTTCCTTCCAAATATGAATCGCTTTGAAATAAGTTAAATGTAAAAGTAAGTAAATTAAAAAGCATAACTTAAACATGATACACCAATTTTTTAACCATCGGTATTCACACTAAGCCGTGGATTCAAGTCCTGATTATATCAAATATTCGTTATGTTTAAGAATGGGAAGTTTCTGTATGTTATATTGTATTTTATTATAAGGACCTCTTGTGGTGTGAAATGTAACAAGGACAATACGACTCTAACTCGGGATTACTTGCCTACGTAATTTTTCTTATTTATTAAAATCATAGAATTCCACCCTAGTAACCCTCGCATATTTCTTCGGCTATTTTAATTGCAACTTAACTTGCAACCAACCGTAACTCGTCACATTTATGAATCAAAAAGGATCTATGGAAAAAATACACAAAATGACATTACAGTTAGGGTAAAATAGAGGAAAATTACTACAAAATATCACAAATTTTTCAAGTTACTGATAAAATTTTTCTCTTGTACCATTTACCATTTTAAAAGAAATAAACTTCCGGAATGTTGACTCTGCATTACTTAAATAGGTAGTAGAATATAGTTAAGGCTAAGAAGCGATCAAAATTTTGATTTTTTTTTTCTTAGTTCGAAAGGAGGAATAGTTTCCAAAATATCGATATTTTTAAATTCCCTAAACGCAAAGTATGTTACTGTGGAAAAGATGCGTCCATTTCCCTGATATAATATGCAAGAAATAGCCTTTTGCGTCGCTAATACAATAAACGATACCAGCTGCTCCCGATATCATTTAACTCTAAACATAACTTATGTCCCACATAACCGTCTCTAGCGAGAACGTTCATTGTCTGTATGACTTTAACGGCCTCATACAGAAGAGGAACTTTCAATTCATTTTTCGGCGTTGCGGTTTTTACTTCGCAAAATAGGATATGGGACTTATGTAAAAAGCGATAAAATCAAGTAAATTTTCTATAAATTTGCTCTCAAGCCATTTTTCTTAAAAATTCATATTTACTAGGTTTGGGATTTTGAAACTACTTTTGGAAAATTTATTTACAAAACGCATTAACGAATAAAATTTAAATTTTGGTTTGAGCTTTGTATAAATCAATTTGATTCAGACAAGTTGTTTTCGAAAGCAAAATTTATCTTATTGCGTCTTAACAGAGGGGGCTTATAATTATAAGACTACTTTCTAAACATCCTTGACTCAAGAACTCCTGCCTGTACAAAATACATAGAGCTTTAATTACTAAATAAGTTGATTAAATTCCATTAACTTTCAATGCGAGAGTTGTAAAATGTTTCAGAGATGTTGCTATAAATATACTACAGAAAATAACGCTGTTAGAAGTTTAAAGCAGTCCTAAACTATATTACGACTTAACTGTCCTCTTGCTGATATTCAGATGATTTCCCTTCTTTGGAGGTGAGACACATTCACTCAATGAAAATCAGCTTAAATCCTTTTCCAGTTTATTGAAATTTTTAAATTATCAATAATATAAACAAATTGAATTTGTGGAGTTTTTTTATTTAGTTTGTTATAGTCAAGTAAATTAAATCACTTCACAAATTCAATTAATAGCAGTTAATAATGAGTTAATTATAGTAACTTCTGCTTATATTTTGTGAACTCTGAGAGTATGCTTCTTATAACAGTATCCTAGTCAGCCAATGAGCTATGAATATCTTTTTACTGTTTCTTTAACCTCTGTAACGTTCCTAATACTTCTTCTAACTCCTCTACGTTTCATCATACCTCTTTGCTGCACTTCTGCTAAATAGTAAGACTTATTTGTCAATTACGGTACTTACACAAGGCCTGGTTTTTAAAAGTACAAGGTTCTTCATAGTAGAGCAGCACAAGATGTTAGTCAAAGCTGTCATCTCCTAATGACAATGAGCTTGATGGAAACTTAAAACACATTTTCTGTATGAAAATTATTCAAATTCTTGCAAAAGTTTGCGATGTTGTTACTCGTACATCCGTTTATGACGCAATATTTTTAAAATTCAAGAACATTCCAAAAATGTGCCATTTTTCACTTCATCATGTAAATATTAAAATTCATTTAGCATTACAATATAGGAGACGGAACATGGAACGTATTTTACAGTATAAAAAAGGGATGGATTCAGAAGGAAAGAGTAACATTACAATATATTCTGTTCTAAAAGACAGAGTAGTCAGAATATAAAATTAATGTATTCTTATCGGAAACGGTGTTCATATTTCGGTCCGTATAAAGAAGACAATCTTTAGGGATATGGGCGTGACAAAACGTTAAGTTTATTACAATTAAAAATAGAAAATTCTGTTGTTCATTTTAGATTTTTGTTTCATTTCAGTTCAATATGAATTTATAAAAATATTAATTTAATAAATAAAAATATTAATAATTTAATTTATAATAATTTAATAATAATTAATAATAATTCTATTTATAATAATTTAATAATCATTAATAATAATTTAATTTATAATAATTAATAATAATTTAATTTATAATAATT
>BMAW01039624.1:333272-358585 GCA_019974015.1 Nephila pilipes | reverse complement strand
ATAATTTAATAATAATTTAATTTATAATAATTTAATAATAATTTAATGTATAATAATTTATAATAATTTAATAATAATTTAATGTATAATAATTTAATAATAATTATTAATAATTTAATTTATAAAAATATTAATTTAATTCAATATTAATTTATAAAAATATTTTGTTGCATTTCGAAGAATATTATCTAAGCAATTATTAACAGCAAATATGAAAACTTTTTTTTTGCGAGAAACAAAAGAACAACAGTTCGCCATACAGCAAGCACGATTTATTTTAATGGAATTCATGATTAGTAATATAATTGTTAAAACGTTATACAAAGTGGAATTTTAAAAGGAATAAAAACCATATGTTCAGTCGTCACGAAAGGTGCTGCTGCTAATCACTTTACCAAAAGGTAGTAACTTGAAAGAGTAGTAATTGAGAAAAGGTAAATATATATACAGTTCTGACAAAATAACCTCTCTGAAATGGCAAGGACCCAATTCTTCTTTAAAACTGAAACTTGAATAAAATAAAACTTTGTTCTATCTCAATTTGAATGCGTTGTTCTATTTTATGTAATCGGGAAATTATTAAATTATTTGTTTATTCTGTAAAAAATGTGGAACACCGTATGGTAATCATTGCTTAAAACTTTTATTAAAGAAAGATATTTAAAAGGTTCAGTTTATTAAAATAAAGATTAAAAATGAATAAAATTCACTTAAAGAGTTTGGAAAATGGTAAATTATCAATTTTATAACGTTAGTAACAGTTCTGCGAAGAAACCGGTCTAAAAATAAATTTATGTACGTCATTTAGTCTCGGAACTTGGTATTTAAAAAGAATTGTTATCAGTATAAGAGGAACTTATAAAAAGTTTTAGATTAGCTCGACAAGAACAGCTAAAATGTAACATTCTTTTTTTAACGATAGTTAGTCTGGTATTCCTAAGTTATTCACCTTTTTTGTGGATACTGATATTCATTTTTCTGAAAATATATATATATATATATAAAAAAAAAAACTCTTCCATAATAAGAATTAGTACTTAATTATTTTTTCTGAATGTGCTAGAAATTTGTAGAAAGATTCGAATGAGAAATTTCTAACAAATGGCGAAGAAACACATGGTGTTCTTACGATTTATAAGATGAAAATTAGGATAATTGTTTTAAAAGACCTAAATCTCTGACATTACTACAATAATAAGACAAGTGAGACTAGAAACTTTGAAATATTGATTGAATAGATATTCTAAAGATATTACCTGTATATATATATATATATATATATATATATACAATAAAGTTACTCATTTTACTGGAATATATGTATTATTCGGTGGTCGTCATGACAGCGGATTTTAAAATCCCTTCACCGAAACATACACACACATATATACAGCCCCTTCTAATTGCTGAATTAACAAAATTATTTTGGGGAACTCTCTTTTTCTTCTCCCTAGTGTATGAGTGTTCTGAATCTAATGCTTCCTTTCTTTGCTGTGCGAGCCACGACATCTCAAGCGCTTTGTTCGTCATAGTTTGGAATTATAAATGCATAAATCGCTCCACAGTCGCTTAGTGAATTAAACATTCATTGCTAATGACGACTGTTTTATTTTGCTGAATATCAACTTCAAAAATAACATCTTCCATTACGCAATGAGGAATTGTAAGAAAGAAGGGAAAAAAGATGTCTTATCAAAATTAAGTCCTAGGTGAGGACTATATTCAGACTCTTCTTCAAAACTGAAAATAAAGTAAAATAAAATCCGTCGCTTTCATAAATTAGATCGAGTAATACAGCTTTGTGAAATCCAGTACTTATTTCGCAAAAGAGAAGACATTACATACACACACATTCTCACCCCTCATATATATATGAGTGTGTGCGCGCGCGTGCGTGTGTAACTCTTAAATAATCAAAAAATGTTAAGAATATGTATATTTATACGATATATAATTCACTATTTTACAACATGAGTTACTGTTTTTCTTAAGAGAAGGAGCATCACTAACCAAACTAATACAAGTTGCACCAATTAATCTTGATAAGAAGGATATATTGTTCGATGTTTCATACAGACACCTTACATCTGAAGTCTACTTCAGGAGTCATTAGATTGCGCAACTACTTCTGTATATACGATAATAGTTTTTATTTATCATTTTTTTTTGTTCCTCGTGCAATTTTTTCACATTCAGTAAAGCATAAAAATTACAAATTTTGACAATTCCTACAATATGATTTTACGTTACGTAACATTTCTTAAAAGGAAATAAAATTTTGATTTATACGTACTCAAACAAGAGCTAATTATCTATCTATCAACACGATGGGTTATTCAATATATCACGGAATTAGAGATTTTGCAAGTCTTTAATTCTATATCCCTTCTTTATTGCTTACTAATTCTTGACATGATATTTTCTTTCAATGAATAAAACACTAAACGAGCTGTAAGTATTCTTTCATTGCTGAGAAACTGATGGCCCGAACGCGTCTCTTGTAATGTGATCCCCAGAGATGACACTCCCGGCTTGGTGAAGAAGCCTAATTCGCATTTATCTTTTGATGATATTTCAGAAAGGGATAATCCTCGAACGAGCTGATGTGAATATTGATCACCGTATAGTAACCTTTTTGAATTAGTCGTATGTTCCATCTCATTCATTGGATATTACGTAATTGACTATACAGACATAATAAAAAGAGAAACACCCATAATAAATTTCGCTGTTCTAATTGCACGTATATAAAATTACTATCAATATAATTGAATAAAACGGAATTAACATATGGTATAAATGAGCTGATTAAAAATACCTTCATTCAGATAGTTAACTATCTTCTAAAATATAATTTTGTTAATCTTGGAGTCTGATATTTTACAAAATTAGGTAGGGAATGGTCTAAATATGTTATTTCTCCAATTTCTTTCGTATCCTAACTTTGCATTCTGAGATATTCAAGAAAAACCGGTAAAGAGTCATGTACTAGATTATTTCCTCTGAAACGCGATTTATATTTTCCCCGAGTTTAACAACATATTAATAATTTAAAATTATAAACTAGTATACGGTCCCATTTTAAAACTGCGATTTTCGTTATTAATTTCAAAATTTATTTCTTCTTAAACTAAGGGAGCGAATTTCGGGATATTTTGAAATTCATCTTTTTATTACATAAAAATAACGTTTATAAAAATGCTATAATCCACCTTTTTCGTAAAGTTATTTAATAATTCATATTTCTAATTATAATATTACTTTTTACTGATAGCTTTTGTTTTTGGAATAAAAATAAAAACATTCATCATTTGGCTCAAAACGGTTTGAAACTTTGTGTAGAAAATATTTTATCGTTAAAAATTGTTTGAGAAACAGAAAATTACAAATTTTGAAATTTAGTCTTACTAAATGTAAAATTAGATAAGTGAAAAAAGAATACAGAATCCATAGTGAAAAAAAATCTTTTTAGAAGTTAATTGACTATATTTATAAATTCATTTAATGAATTCAATAACACTAATGTTTAACATGAACATTGATATCAGTTTTATCGAGCAGCGATGAGTATTAAGCAATTAAAGATTATTTCTATTTTAACGAATATATTTTTGCTCCTTTCTTCAATAAAATTATTTGAATACAAGACTGTTTTGGAAATTGTAATAAATAAAAGTAACTGTTTTGTAAGGATGTGATATAAAAAGTCTTATTTTAACAGTGGCTTAATTTTTTGGAAGGGTCGTTATATTGAAATATATCACTCAAAAATGTCCGCAAGAGCTTACAGCATTTCAGTTACATAATTTTCACATTTCTTGTGCACCTTACTTCAGATATTATTTATGCAAGGAATTAAGTTATTTGGTTCTCCGATATGTGGATAGATCTTATAATGTTCTCAATCAAGTAATTTGGTATGCATATAAATTTATTTCAGGCCTTTGAATTTCCTTAAATATTTATAATGAAAAGAATTCAATAAGTGGTTCAGTTGTCCACATGAATATTTACTGTGTTCTAAATTTTCATGTATGAATTGTATGTATGAAAGTGTTCTTCATACCTTTAATGCAAACAGCACTTACAAATTAGTTACATTTATTTTCCGAGGGAAAATCATTAAGTAGATTACAAATCGATATAAGAGTTCATGAATTAGTAGTAAAATGTTTCCAAATATCAATAGGTGGCTGGATTGGTTTACTGAGGATGAAGCATGTATTCATCACCTTCATTCTGAATCAAAGCAAGTTTCAATGACATTGGAAGCATCCTTTTTTACCTTCAAAACGTAAATTAAAGGTCTTACCTTCAAATGATAAAATTATTCTGACAATGTTTGAAGGATCTCAAGGCGTTTTATTCTTGCCTTCCCTGAAACGGGGTGAAACTGGAAAGGGTATTCCGACTGTAACACTCTGTCAAAGCTTCGAGATGCAATTCGATAAAAACGTCATAGCCTATGGACTTAAAGAATTTTGTTCCACCACGACAATGCCAGTTATCATAGAGATCAATTTATCCAGGAGAAAATTTAGGTTTATTTTGCAATTTCATAAATACCCACCTTGAAGCCCATATCTAGCTCTATCAAGCGATTATATCCTCTTTGGTACATTAAAATAGCATTAGGACAGCAAGTGTTTCACGACTGATGCAAACGCTGAGTCTGAGGACATGATTGGCTGAAACAGCAATCCCAAGATTTTTATGCAAAATGTTTTTGAAAATTTTTAAAGAAATGAGATCAATGTAAGTGGCCTTTTTTGTTGCAAAATAAAAATGCTTTTCAAGTAAATATCTTAAATTTTCTTTCTTTTATTAGCTTTTGTAACCTAATTACTTACTTACCCTCGTAGGTGAAAATCTGCTTCTTTAAAAGAGAATCTGTTTGATTGTTCATATTCCTGCCAAATATGTTTACTTTTACTAATGTGTATTTTTAACTGGAAGAAATTCAGATGGATTGTATTCCGAACATTAAAAAAAGGACTTATTTTACCAGTAATGAATTATCACTATTATTTTGGGCAGTATTGTTCAAGCCCTGCATGGGTTTAGGTCCAGATTCCGCTTGAGATATATCGTGTGAAATAATGATATTGAACCTTTCGTGAAACTGTACTTCAGGGCTGTCACATGATTTGGTATGGAAGCTAAGAGCGTTATCTATGAGCTCAGATGTCATCTTTGATTATAATTCGAAATTACGAGGAGGAGATCACCAGTGGAACTAGTCAAGTTCTCAAATAAATTGGTTCCAAATCAATCATTTAATACACCTGATTTTTATAGTAAGATTTTAGCGAATACTATGAAAGTGTATTTTTATTTTTGACATTTGTATAATTAGGACAAACCAGATAAATAAACATTATTCATCCATTTCAAGAGTAAGCACTCGAAGGATTTAATGAATAAATGCAAATGTATTGAAAGAAATTTGTGCTATTTACATTGCTTTAAATATAATTGACTTTTGGTTAATATCTGATCCTGCTCTTGAATTTTTATTCTCTTGATTTAGTCCATTATTAATCAATCCACTACTTACGGTTTCATATCGATAAATACATTTAAGTTTATGCGTTACAATTTCAAGATTATGAAATGAAAGAATGTTTAAATAAAAATAAACGAACAAACTCTGATTGTGTAAACATTTTTATGAATAGAATATGGAGAATAATGTAAAAGATTATGCTTGCTTCATTTCATTAGGGCTTCCAAAATCTAAAATATTAATTAATTAATATTTTTTTTTTGCATTATCATAGTTTGGGACCGCGGTAGTCTTATCACCATGGTCACGAACTTGCGACTGGCGTTTCGTCGAATCGTAAGTTCGAGCCATGATGCCACCAAAGTTGTGCAATGTATCAGGGCTGATGCACGTTAAATTTGTCGAAACCCAAAGGCCTCTCGTTGGCGTGGTGTGGAAGTTTGGAGAAGGAGGTGCCGGATCATGCGTCGTGCTCGTCACTTGACCGAGGTTCAAAATCGGGAGGTCCTTCGCCAATAGCCCTCGTGTTGCTTCTCAGTGCGACGTCAATAAACAATCACAATCGCGGTACAATACTTCAAAATAACTAACTGTACTTTTTAATGCGTTCTACATGAGTGTAGTTATTACAACTATTGGAATAAATAAAAGATAATGTCATTTTTTTTTCATATACTTAAATATTTGTTTTTTAAAATATGAACATATGTTCTGATAATGTAATATTTTAATACCAGAATAATATTTCACATTTTCAGTATATTCAACATAATTTTGCGTGATTCTTGAAAGATAATGATAAGAACAAAATTATCGGCTGCAGCCTTGCAATTAAAATAACATGGCGACAAAGTGGCTGGATTACAAAATACATCGTTTCTATTTCAGTCATGTGCCTTTTTAAGTAACGATAGCAAAAATATGTGATGGGAACTTAGATGAGGGAGAGAAATAAATTTTCTCTACAAATATTCTTCAGTGCACACATCGCAGACGGTTGGTAATTTTTATGGATGATATCCGTATAATGTCATCAATAGCTGCATATTTAGTATGTAACTTTTCATTATAATACTGTCTTTATTCTTATCTCTCTATTCGACTAAAAAGACTTACTTGTGTGATTTGGGTGGCATAGAGGATTTTGGTATGAGATAGAATTTTATTAGTTGTATGGAATAATTTATTTTCGAATATAAGTAAATGGTTATCAGAACCTAATTGTGCTTTTACGATATATATATGTATGATTTTGTAAAAATCTTAATTAATTATATAATATAGAAAACACTTTTAATCTAGAAATTATATGCAAACTGGTTTAAATACAGGGTTATTCAAAATGAATCATCCGATGGCAAAATTCTATATTTTCAAAAATATATGACACAGTAAGATGAGTAATACATGAATACAAAGGAAAACTATAGAAGTCTTATGTTGCGAAAAATAGATCACTATCAGGTGTTTTGGGTGAAGCTATTTTAGAAGCTTTCACGGAGCTACCTCACAGTTCGATCGGTCGCAGTGAACCATATGACTTGATGTCACATAGCTTGCCACCTAAGTCACATGATTTGGACCCTTGCGGTTTCCTACTTTTGAAGTTTGTTTTTTTTATATAAAATGGTAAAGTGTTATGCGCCACCACTACCCACACATTATAGTTAATTTAAATAGCGGATTTCTGCTGCTGTCCAATCAATTACCACTGACACTTATAAACGTGTTTGGCATTAATTTACATATCGAATTGGCACTATGCGCGTATTAAATGAAGTTATAACGAATACTTGTAAGAAAATAATTCGACATTTTCCCTTTGCTCTCATGTGTTACTTATTATTCCGTGTCGTATATTTATGAAAATATAGCATTTTGAAATCGGATAATTAATTTTCATTAACCCGATATTATAGATAGATTGATTGGATATTATAGATTTAGATCGTAAACTTTTATTATGATTTAGAGCATTTAAGAAACTCATACAGAAAAATGCTTAATATTTCTCATAATTGGTTAACATTTATTTTGTTGCATAAATTCAATTTTTTTCGGCATTTAGATTTCTTAAAATTATTGCGAGAAGTTTTGGTTTCGAAACGTTTCGGGGCGTTTATTTTTTCTCATAATTCTTTTACAAGATATGATTTCTTTTTTATTTCAATAATTTTGTAACATAACTGATGGCGGTTTCTGATTTATTTAGAATAAACAATTTTTCCCTTAAAATTTTGTTTCGTAAATTTAAAAATAAAAATTGAATGCATAAAATCTGAGTGCTTTCAACAGTTTAAAAAACTGATTCTTTTTAATCGTCGTTAAAAATGTAATTCTTATTTAAGATTTGATTTGCAGGTGATTTCGATTTCCATAAAACATATGTATTTCTTAATGCTTACTAAAAATAGCAGTTCCTACCTTCTTTTCATTAAAATAAACTTTCTTGATTGAGAATGTAAAAACACGCGAGTATTCAATTTTCCTCCCTGTAACGCATTTTTTTGTTTTCTGAAAACCAATGCAAGTAAATTATCAGCATTTCCAATGTTAATGCATTCCTACCATGACTTCATCAATAATTAATTCTTATAAATATTCATAAAACTTCAACTTCCTTCTCTCACAAAAAACTCTGATTGTGTGTTTTTTACCAGCCATTCACCAATATAATTCATTTATTTTAACGTGGCAAAAATTATAGAAATATTTTCATTCTTTGAAGACATTTTGTTGATAACGCCCAGGAATGTCATCAGTCAAATTATTTTATGAATTTTTGATAAAGAACATGAGCGTTATAAATAGTCAAAACATATTTTTATGCAAATGTCATGTTCTGAATTTTTGATGTTATAGGATTTTTATAAGGAAAAAGTTTCAAATTAAAAAATAATGTCTTTAATTGTGATTGCAGCCTAAGTAAAGCCTCACACACATTTGTTTCTATAAAATAACACTTCATCTCCCCTTACTCCATGTATAAGTTCACTCAACATATTTTTACACGATGCATACGTTCCTTAGAAAACTGTGCAAAAAAACCACGTAAAAATACATGCAACATATGGTAAATTTGAGGACATGTTCCACAATTTTACAAAATCGTGTAAGATGAAAATACTCTAACTATTTTCACAAAAAACGTTCAAAAAAGTAATAAGGAAATCCGTATTGCGTATTTACAAAACAAAAACAATTCATTTTTATTTCAAAAACTTATAATTTTTGCTAAGTGAAAATTCAGTCTATAGGTACATACAATATATAAAAATTCAAATTGAAACTAGAAATTAAATTACTAACTAACAACTATTCATCGCTACTTGATAACAAGCATGCGTTTTTTTTATCCATTTTGAGCCTTTTTAGATCCAGTTCGCAACGTTTATTACGAACTGGATCAAAAATGCTATCATCAGTAAATGTGTCAGATATATCTAGCACAACTGTCGACTTTGATTCAAATGAAGAATTTCTTTCGTTTTTAACGGCGTCTGTTGTGTTTTTTGTTGTTATAAAGTCTATTTATTAGCGGCTATTTTTTGGTTTCTCAAGTTGCTTTCATAATTCTTGATGTTAGCTTCATGAGTAAAAAATGTTGTTCCACACTTTTAACAAAGTTCAAGTCCTCGTGAATTAAATCAGCTGTTAATAGCTGAACTTCACCTTCGACTTCCTCATTATCGAATTCTTTATTATCATAAACTGTGATAAATTCAATCAAATAGTCTTCATCCAAAGGGCTTTCTAGCATCAATTCTTTGTCAGCTGTTTGCGTGTTGTACCTTCGCCACCTATTGCATTTGATAGAATTATTATATCAGAACAGGCAACTGATTTTTGTAATACGAAACTTCCTTTTTTGACACTTATGATAGCAATTTGTTTTCAACAGGTATTTAAGGCTGTAGTACGAAATGCTGCTTTCAAGTTGCAGTGCAACGAAATAAAGAAAAAAGTTATTATAAAATTCAGGTTATCCCATGAAGTTAAACCATGAAGTAGACCAATTCACTCACGCATGTATGGGCATAAACCAACCGTCTTCTGATTATACTGTGAAAATTAGAATCAAAACATATGTTTTGGGATTCTTACTAGCACAAAGAATTGATGTAAAAAGTATATTGGGGAACCATGTGACTTAAAAGTCGTGTAAAAATAGAATTTGGTTTACAGATGAGTGAAGAATCATAATAATTGTTATTATCATAAAATAATATAATAGCACGATGGGAAAATTTTAATATCTAGAATAAGAACTGGTATATTTAACGAGTAACAGTTCGATATACTGGGTATCAAAAACTCTCTCAATGCTGCCTAATATTTCAATTAAATATTTCTTTCATTTAGTATTTTTAAATCGATTATATGTAACAGTTCCAATGAATTAAGATACAATAAGCAAGTTATAATAAACTATACAGACTTCTGTACTTTATAAGTCACGTACTTTTTTAGATATTTATTTCATATATATTTTAGTTCAGTTATCCCTCTCTAATTACATTTTCTTCGAGAGAAGAAATAAGCACCTAAAAGTTGCAAAAAGAACATCAAATAATTACATATTTCATAAAGAACTGTTTCACCTTGCGAAAAAAAAAATTGTATGAAATGCAGTATGTAGTTTTAAACATTAAATATGAAAAAAAAAATGAAAAACTTTTAGTCCCATTTCGACAAGAAAATCTTAGAAAAATTGTAAATAAAAGAAGAAAGTATGTTATTGTTGCTATACCCTAAGGAGCCATCGGTCAGCAACTAGTTCTTGGAACGCTTTTTCAGGACCATGGGCTACGTGCCTCGTAATTTCGAACTACGATTAGATGACGACGTCGACTCCTGAATTGGCATACTATTCTCAGCATCTGCTACTCACCAACGCGAAGACTTTGAGTCTTGATAGATTTAATGTGCATCAGTTCCTCTACATGACCGGTCTTCATTGGAATTCATGACCAGTATCTTTTGGACTCGTACGGGTGGCAAATGAAACATTGCTGGCCGGGAGGTAAAGAAAATATAAGTGTTAAGACTGGAACAACTCAGAAGGTAGCAAAGTACATCCGGATGATTCTAGAAATATTCTTTTGTTGATTATAATACGCGATCAGAGATAACCAATAAATATAATTTTGAAAAAAAAAAAATAAATAAATAAAAAATAAAGAAGATTAATTTGATGCTTTTATTGCTGTCTTTCTGCAGACTACACTATTTCTACCAAACAATTAAATGAAAAAAAAAAAGTAACCATTGAAAATATAGTACGTAATGCTGTTGTGTGTAGTCAAAACAATAAAATATTCAGCTTTTCGAGAAACAGATGTTCGTGATCTGCATTAATGAGAGCTGAGCTTTCATGAAAATGTGTTTAACTCATTTTCTCACTTTTAATTCACACTATGATGATATGAAAACATACGTATTCTACGAGAATTAGAAGTATTAAGAGAGAGAAAAAAATTTCATTTAGCATATTACAGAATAAAAATCTTATGTTATAAAAAGTTGTATATCTATATCTGATCTAACTCATAAATTTGTAAATTAATGCTTCTGCATAAGTGAATTAATTTAATTTTAACAGTAGTCATTATATGCATATATATATATTATCATTTTAACAATTCTCTAATATGTAAGTATATAATAATAATTATTAGATGAGTATTGATTGATCATACCTGTTCTAATTTATGATATTATACCCAGTACTATAAAATATTTAATTTATGTGAGTAATATTTCTTATTTGAAAATTAATCATTAGTCTAATTCAAATTATATGGTAAAAAATAAAAATGTTGTTACATGTTTAAAAATGTTTTATGATTTATTTCCAAATATTCAAAATCTAAAATATAAGCTCAGTATTTAATAGCTTAATAGCGAAATATGTTCACAATGTATATATCGCTAGAAATTAAATTTATAAATATATAGTTATAACTGTATTTCTTTGACAAGTTATTATAATTATTTTAATTGAAAATCTTCTCAGATTACTTGTCAAAAAATATTTTTATTTCATTAATTAATAAAAAAAAAGCATATCTATTTAAAATGCTGTGGTTTTTTTGAAAAAAATTATTAAAAAAATATGTTTCTTTTATTTTTAAAAATGAATAATTGCATCGAACAATTGGTGAGAAATATGCAGAACAATGTATTAAAGGCAGAGGGATTCTCATTAATTCTGCCTTAATTATTCCATGTGATTTGCGTATACGTTCGAATAATTAATTCAAAATGCCAGTAAATAAATTGCGGGACTATTACAATAAGTCTAATTTAATTTGATAAAGACTCTGTACGGATAAATGATAAAACATAATAATCTCTAATTATATTATGAAAAGCTAAGATAAAAATTTCGCTTTTGTTTCTCACACGTGGAATTGAAGAAACATGGTTTTCCTTCATAAAAAAGTATCTTGGTTATAATTATATCTTTTTTTCTGTATTTATATTGTAACAATACATAAAGTAAAAAAAAAAATGTGGTGTTTTTTTTGTTGGAATTGTGAAAAAAAATATAATGTGGGTCACATGATGATTGCAGTGAAAAAATAATAATAAATAACATGCTAAGTATTTATACACTAATCAATATAAAGATTGATAGAAATTGTCTCAGTGATAATTATATTTAATTTGTGAGTGCTTGAAAAAGTAACAATAATATATGTGCCAATTTTTCAATATTTTCTGAAATCTCGCCAAATTATGGAAGGATTTCGAGTATATTTGTATTTTATTATTTTATAAGTTTATATTAACTTAAGAAGTCAGAGATCAGAATAACATTTAAAAAGTTTGTGTGCGTGTATTATCAATCAATTCTTAACATAAATAACACAAAGAAATGTTTAGAACTGAATGTTATATGAATCTGTGTGTTTGTGGTAAACAGGAAACTTGATAAAATATAATATTTATTATTATTATTATTTTAAGATTGCTATGATTAACTTAACTAATAGTTAATTTTTATTAAATTACAATATTTCGATGAAAGTTACATTATATTTTTTAATGAGATGTATAATTTCTAAAACGATTAATGACTCTGACTAGGTGTATAACTTTTATATCCTAAAGCATTATTTCCTGAGAATTTTATGATTTGCAGCTGGTAAAAGAAGCTATTAAAGCCTCTGCTGCTACAGATTTTATATTTTTCTGATCACATTTTCTTAAAACTTTAAATATTCATTTTAATATATGTATGCCGATGAGCAGATAGGGGGAAAAACCATATAAAATAATAAGAACTCTAAAGAATTTTTGTATATATATATATATATATATATATATATATATTTCTAATAACTGGAAAATTTCAATGTAATCTATTTTTTTATATATAATTTTAAAAAAACATATTTCCTCTCTCCTACCTTCTATGAAACGAAAATTTTAAATTAAAACTTTTCACAACTCGTGTTTTGATAGTAAATAACATTCACATTCTTATATACAATAGTTTTTTTTTTATTTATAGTTTTTAAGGTTTTAGAAAAACAGATCTGATGCACCTCTATGCAATGGTATCGGACTGTGTGTGTTTATTTTAATTGCTGACAATTGTTTATAAACGATACAATGGAGTTTTTTCAAATTAAATTAATGTAATCGTACTTTTTAAAATATATTTTGTTAGACAAACTCCAAATATACAAAGGTACTTCTATTTGCGAATTAAATGTGCTCTTTTTCATGACTTGTATCTCGAAAATATCATATATTTCTTGATTTCCTATTTTTCTCTTTATTTCATGGAAAAACTACAGTATTGCTCTGAAAATAACACGATACTTTATGACTAATCATTTCCTGTTAAAATATAGACTAGCGTTAAATTCGAGATCTAGGTGTATTGGAATGTAGCAACACTTCTTAATAGTAAGCCCATGCGTTTACACTACTTTATTTTATTGCCATGAATGTAACTTGTGTTATTAATTATTTTAGATAAATACTTATCGGACTAAATTACATTTTCTCTGAATTCTTTCATGTAAAACTAATGGATCGCATTAAATTCATCATTTTTTTTCTAATTGATATTATTAAAATTTCAGATGTCATTTAACATTCGGGCTAATACGGCATTACTTCTTCCCCAGAATTAAAATTTTTTGGGCAACAATTTAATCCATTCCTGATGCAATATTATTTATTTTTATCTGCGAAATCTCTCATTTGCATTCCTTTTACAAATATCGCCTTCCATTAAAATAAAAATGATTTAACTTTTTTATTTATATTTTCGATTTTTGGAATGTTTTCATTAGTTGCTTTATATGTCATTTAGGGGAAGAGTTTTAAAATCATATCCAATAACAACTTAGCATAAATCCTTCCTGAATAGATTAATACGGCGGTTCTGAATATTTTTGAAGTCAGGAACACTAAATTTTTTTTGCTTACGGTACACTTGCAAAACAAAATAAGTTTTGAAGTTGAAGTAATCTACCTTTTTCATATTCAGAGCTCGAAGAAAAAGGACAAAACTTTCAAAAATAACTCCGTTATCGCAGAGAGGAAAAATAAACAGAATATCACTGAGGGTGCGGGGTTGGCCACACCTGTCGGTAAAATTATAAAAAATAAAATAACGCTGCTAATTAATATAAATATATTTATTTTGAAAATACTTTCAATTATAATACATAAAATGTTTCAATCCTTGAGCTTGGATGTGATCTTTTTAGATTTCATCAATATTGTGTGGTTAGATGAATACCAATTCGCATTTCCACTTCTAAATTTCCTCAGACTCTCGCTTTTCTTTGATTTAATATCGAACATTGTTAAAAACTAAACGTTTAATATTAACCATTATTATTTTACATTTCTCTAACTTTAATTTGCCACAGCATTTAATTCCGCATTTGATTTTTTCAAGGTACACTTGATATGTCTTCACCGAACACCAGAGCTCTGCTTACCGTGAATTGAAAACCACTAAATCAATGATATTATCATGAATAATAGAGATGAATCTTGAAACCACGGTTTATTTTTATAGATTTAATACTTTTAAACCAAATTAGTTTTTGTATTCTGGCTCATACAAGAAGAAGAACACATCGCTTCATTACTTTCTGTTTGTTGCAGACTTCGTTAAAATTATTAATAAATAAGAACTAAACAATAATGCTATTATAACATCTGAACATTTGATTTAATTTTGCTATACTTTTACTTACATGAAGTAGTTTATGAGGATTTCGATTTAAAAGATCAATACTCCGTTTTTGAAAAATAAATTCATAGCTAACAATTCCATTAGAACGCATGTAAAAAAAGAGAGCGGCTCATAAATCGATATATCATTTGATAAATATGACAAAAATTCTTCTAATAGATCTATAATTGGTTTTTCTGTTCATAAATATTTAAAAAGAGAATCATTTTTCGATTAAATCCAGAAATACCAAGGTCATTTCAAAATTTAATGCAACTTTTTTCTTAGAAAATAAAATAAAGAAGTATTTTTTTTAATTCTGTGTTCTTTCCAATTAAATGATAAATTAAGTTAGCCGTTTCACTCAATTCATAATAGTAAGTTTCCTTTGAAACCTAACCAAATCATTTTCCATGAAAATACTTTACACCAGCATAAAACTAATAAACCACACACCTCATTCTACGAATACTTTCACCATTCGATCCTATTTATTGCATCACTTCATTGTTTCCAACTTCCTGAAACAATATATCCCGCTCAATACAAACAACTTTAATAATCATTTTGTCTTTCGCAAGAATGAATCGATGTCGAAGGACAATAATACCGCAACGAAACAACCCCTGAAGTGACACAGATGAATATATTAATGAATTATGATATGCAAAGGGCTCCTATTCTATGGAAGCAGGCGTGTATTTCGAAAGAGATGGCATTTTAATATCGTGCAGAGTTACGACACGTTAGGAATACCATTCCTTGGCAATATTTTATTCAAAATGCCTACATTGGCTTTGGGACAGATGCGGTTAATATAAGTAATTGAATTGTGTCAAATTTCTAACGTCTCTGTCCTTGAGAAAATTTTAAAAGGAGAATTCGCATTTAAACTATGTAGCGTGGAAAGAGAAAATAAATACAGTGATGAAATAATATCACTATCTCTAGTCTGTTATTTTTTAACGATCCTAAAGTAAGAACGTATTAAAATATAAAATCAAAATAAAAAGTTGATAGAGTCACGTATGAAAGTGAAAACTGAGGGGAAAAAGTTGTAACGGACAACTCCAATATTTAAAGTTTAGAACAGTGCTTTAAATAGTGAAATAAAGTATTACATCTAATCGCATTCACTAAACATGCAACTTATATGACGGACCGAGTTAATTCGCAATAATCAGAGACTATCGTAACTAAACCGCGAGTTATAGTGTTAATATAAATTGATCGATAATATAAATTTCAACATCGATATGAGTGTTTTCTGCGTTATGTTTGCACACTTTCTACATTATTTTAGTCACAATCGAAATCACTTATAAAAGGGGAAAAAAACATCTTCTTAACTCTTAAAATTTGACCGATAAGAAATGGTTGAGCGTACAGATAATCTCACTGACCGCGAGTTCTTAAAAATAATCTCTTGCAGAAAAAGTCAAAACTTTAACATTTCACTTTCCATGAAATGACGTTTTGTCCAATCCAAATATTCAGAAAAAAAATATATAAAAGGTATTGAAAGGGCCAACTAAAAAGTAATGAAGGACCAACCATTTATTCATCTGCACTTAATTGGAATCCTATTTTCTCTCTTTTGCAGTGAAAGTCATTGTCTGCATTTTAGAATCAGCGGATTTGTGGGTTATGGTTTGTCAAAGATCCCCTTCACTTCCCTTATGCTTCTGTTTTGCTAGTTTTTAAATGCGGGAGCACCATTTGAGTTATTTCTTTTCTCATATTTCTCATTTACTTCCTTTGGAATATAAGTTTACCATCACAAATCGAAATTTTCGTGATTTGTTTATCACACGATATGTAAAATAGAAAGAAATAAAAGTCATTAATGTCTCTTTGTAACTGGACATGCTTACATTATCTGAATAAAGATTAACTTGAATCTGTTGTAAAGGAAGCCATAGTAAAACAGCGAGTTAAGCGGACTCGTGAGTTAATCGGGTCTGACTGTGTATGTTTTGAAAAAAAATGCAGTATTTCTCAAAACACTGAATCTAAAACAGATGTAAAAAACAAAATTACAAATCATGAATTAACGTAAAATATGTGCAACATTAAACTGCTTGTGTGAGAGAATAAATAACCATTTAAAAAATGGCCCCAAATTTAGGTATACTTGTGTATTATGACATCCACTTCTGCGAAGTACAGCAATTTTTTCGCAGGAGAAGAGGAAGGATGATTTAGAATTTAAAAAGCTATTTTTTAGATGTGTAGCTATATTTTACCTTTTTACTTACTTTAAAAAATATCAGGAAGATTTTGTGATTTTTTTTTGGGTAAACAGTTTTACGCAATATATTTAAACACATCTTTAAAAACAATCATCTCCTTCATGACCCTGACTCGAAATAAATTCAGCTAAATATGGCTGAAGTATTTTCGGGCTTTTTTTCCCCTCTATTTTACTCATCACCACATTCGTTCGATATATTGCACGTTGACTCCGTACAGTTTTCGAATTCACAAAGTTATACATGCAATTGACAGTTCTATATTTGAAGCCAGCTTGCTCAAGTTTTCTTCTTCTTTCTATTGCACGGATCTGCTGTCAGAATGGATTAAATTCTCCTGTTTCATGTATTCATTAATTTTCTTCATCTATGTTACTGCACTCATAAGAAACTTGTTTATAAATACAGTTCCTTCGTATCCTTGCATACATTATCAAAACACTATTGCAGAGGCTTTTTTTATTTTTTTTCTCTGCAACTCTAACAGGAAGAAAGATTGTATACAAGTAATTCTTTCAGTCTATTACTAAATGTGTGTTATCCTTAGCTCTTCATAGCGTAATATAATGCTAGTCAGTTCCTTAAATCAGTAGTTATATAATTATTAACATCTTCAGTAAGAGGCAGGCAACTGCTTTTGAACCAATATCCGCTCCTAATTTTAATGTGTTGATTCAAGATTGTGACGTTGGGCTATTCGAGATTTTCTCTTCACTAAACTCGGGAGTTTTTTCGTAATTTCAATTGCATAAAATTAGCGCCCCTTGCCAACCAAAATGAAATGTGATTAGGTAAATTAGATAAAAATAGGAAATGCTATGTATTAAACTAAGGATATGGATACATAAAAACGAAGTAGAGCAGAAAGGAAAGGGAAGAGAGACAAATGAAAACAACATGGTGATAGATGTTTGTAAACTGGAGTGAATTATTGTAATTAATTGTATGGATTGAGGTTAGTGTTGATAGTGACTCCAGATTAGAATAACAGGATTCGAATATGCTATAATAGAGAAGTGTTTGAATTGGAACGAGTGATTTTATTAGCTAAGACTTTATTAGAATATAAACTAGGATTAGCTGATTTAAGAGGGATTCGAGAGAGAGAACGATCTTGCATATTCTGGCATTGGTGGCTAATAAATTGCGATGGCTTCCTCTGACTCATCTACCCTTGGAGTTCTGAATTTGTTGACTGTATAATCGGACTTCTTAAGACAGTTTTGGAGCTAAATAATGAAAGAAATGCGTCACGTGTTTTAAACATTGTATTTCGAAACTATTGTTTCCTTATGTATAACTTCATGATATAAGAATTTGAATATTTGCGCATCTGAGGGAAAATATTGTTTAAAATTTCTTTTATTTCTTTTCCTTCCGTTTTAGAGAAATCCCACAATCTAATGCTTTCGAAGAAAAAAAATCGATATGCAAAAACCAAACACGAAAACTGTGACATAATTGACCCAAACAAATCTGGAAACCAATAGTACGTTTAAATTAGTTCAAGGTTATCAAAATTCAACGTATTTTTTTAACTAGCCAATTTATTCCAACGTGGCCACGATGTTTTTGCGAGTACACTTTTTATTAATAATTAAGTAATTTTGATTTATATAACAGCAAGCTAATTCTTATCGAAACGATTCTCTGTACTATGAAATAAAAAAGGAAAGGAGGTTGATGCGTTTCTTTTACTGGAACAAATTGCACTAACTATTAAAACAATTAACAACAATTTTTGGGTGAGTATATTTGAATATATTTATAGTATCCTTCAACAAAAGAATATGATCTGAGAAACAACAAAAATCAATCAACGCGACTCAAAAAATTATCGACAACCTGTGACAAATTTGAGAACCTCTTTACAATTCATCAAAAATTCAAAACACTGTCATTAATTAGATCACGTGCTCTTGAGTTGCTTTAAGCATACACATACAGTTTAATCTCCACAAAATATAGCCATCTTAGTTTTCTCGTCCATTCTCTCTCTATCCTAACATACAAAATAATCCCTGATATCTTAAAAATGTTTGTAACACTAGAATTCCACAAATTCTATTCTTCTATTACTATTAAGGTTGCTCCACCACATAAGACTTAATGGGTTGTTGCTTCCTGAATGTTACATTTCCGCAAAGATAAATTGGGTACACCCATCACCAGTACGTTACCCCACTAGATTCTTTCCTGAAGGGTTGAATGAAAGACAGAGTGTATCCCATTAATGATCTGGACGTTGAACCATTGAGGAATACAAAACCGGACGCCTTTGGTTCATTTGCTGTAAATATGTGACACAGAACATGCAGGAAAATTGATTATCGCTTAAATACCTTCCGTACCACATAAGACGCACGTATACAAGAGTATTGTCATTGTAGAAACTGCACTTGTGTGTCACCATTTTCTCCCATTCCTTTCTTAGGCTAGTAAAGTGATATATTTCTCGAATTTAGTGAAATGGGCAATTACTTAATTGTAACGATGTACAAATTCAAAATAATTTTGCTTTGAAAAGAAGTTATTGTGTAAGATAAGTGTTTCTCGATATCTTTGTTTAATTTACAATATATCTGAAACGTGAAATTGTTTACTGTGACATTGTATCTTTTCAGGGATACAGTCTATATTTATGAAATGTAAGTATAAATAACTGTGAAATAATAACATAGAAAATTAATTGATTAAATTCAAGGTGTAGGTTAAAGGTACACTAAAATGTATAATTTAAAAATAAATATTCAATCTAAAATAAAACTACCATCAAATTCGATAAGAGTTTAAAAAAAAACCGATATATTCAAAGTGTTGATTTGGCTTTTTGTTTAAATTAAAATACCTAAATAAAATAAAATAAATTTAGTCGTTAAACTGGTATGGACTAAAATTCTAGAGTGAAATAAATCATATAAGTGAGTAATTATTTCAGGTAAATTTTAAATTTACTTCATATAACTCAATAGTGAATGCCACAGTTATGTGAATATTTTCCTTTCATATCAAAATAAATAAAACAATTTTTGTAAGAAAAAGAGTTAAAAACACCATACCTTAGCTAAATAAAACTAAATGTTTATTAAATGTAAACGAAACACTACTACAACAGTTCACGTTACTTATATGTGGCTGCAATAGAAAAATCACAAATACTTCGAATTACGTAAACAATGATTTATTTTACTTTTAGAATAATATTTTTCTGTTGAGAGAAGGAGAGAAATTTAAAAACACAGACCTGTAAAAAAAGTGCAATTCCTTAGAATCTAGTAGAAAGCATTCGTATTTCTCAATGTAAAAAAAAGACAATTTCCGGATATTTACAGTTTAAATAAAAAAGTTTACAAAACTTATTTTTCAGAATAGGAATAAAATTCTTTTCTGATAGCCTTTTCGACAAAATTCGATTCTCATCGCACGTGCTTGAATTCCGTTTGATTGATTCGTAAGTCCAAGCACGTTCTGATGGAGGTTTGCTGGCGACTTGAATACATATCTAACACTGGTTACATCAAGTGCACCATCTGCTGCCGGAATTTTGGTAAACTGAGGAGGTTCTTTCCATTACTGAAATGTGTATGTGATCTGGTTTATTGTCGACAGAATATCCGATAAATATCCGAATGGCATGTTCAAATTGAGATAAATGTGTTATATCTGCTTCAGAATTCTTCCGATTGACCGTTTAAACAAAATCGAAGTAGTTTATGTGAAATGTCACGTTACTTACTGTTTGTTTCAGATATTTATTTTGAATATCATGTAAGCCATATGAAAAAAAAAAGGTTTAAGCTGTGATGGTTGTAGTTTCTTAAACATTATTGCCAAGAAGTGTTATATGCTACATACATTGGAAATTAATAGACACTGAAGTTTTCATTTTAGTGGTGATTTCTTTGAAATGGTTTGTTTCTATTGAGCGATTTTTCTTTTATAGTAGTTTTTTTTATCACATTTGACAACATCCTTGCTTTACAGGAAATAGTTATTTCTTATTTTGATTTGAAGAAATTACACTCTCTCTCTCACACACACACAAATATATATATATATATATAATGAAAATATTAATTACAAATAAAACAAACAAAATTAATGTAGAACATAATAGTTTAAATTGTATATAATTTGAATAAAATTCATCAATACAATTCATTTTTTTGAGGTTCTGATAAATTCTCTTCGATTCAGCAATTTCTTCATTACGGGCTGTAAATCGCATCGTAAGTTTTGACCATGAATGTTTCATGAATTATTAAAGGACATTGTATAAAACTTAACAGTTAAGTTTTTTTTTAGACGCAATAATTCTAAATATATCAAAATAAATTTTAATAATTTTTCTGTGTAAATATACTTAATAGCTTATAATTTTAATAGTAATGTTAATTTTTTTCAATCTTTTGTGTTTTTTGAATTTAATATATATATCGTTTGATGAAAAAAATTTAAAAAAATGGTCGCGTTGTATTTTTTTTTTTTTTTTGTCGTCAAATGTTTAAAACACTCACTTATCATTAAGAGAGCCATTATTTAATCACAGATAACTTTAATCCGATTCAAACAGAATATTACAAAATTAGAAATTTAAGTAAATTTTAAGATGAGAAATTAAAAAAGGCATCCATAATCAGAAAATTATTTTTTACAAGCCAATTAACTTGGTTAATAATATTAAAAATCCACTAACACTCAACTAATTTTTGTCCAGCTATTGAATTGCGGATAGATTGGAATTATAGATTATAGGTTGGAATTGCGGCTGTTAATTCGCGTCCCCTTTTCCTTTTCTATCTTTCTTTTCTTCTTTTTTTTTTTTTTGCTGTTTTAATTGTAGAGCTGTAGCTAATGAATTTCTACTGTTTTGTAGTAAGTGATATTTAATAATTATATTCATTAATATTGTGACGACATCCTGTTACCTGTCTCTCTTGTGACTTTAAATATTGTTCTCATTGTAGGATCTAATTTTCAACTTATACCTTGTAAATAAAATACTCAATTCCTTCTAGAATGTATGTTTATTCACTCCTCGAATAAAGATGAGGGAGGAAGTGCTTTTCCTTTCAAGAAGTTAACTTTCTTTTTCCTCTGGATCTTACACGTTCTGTAATCTATCAAAGAATACGCTTACCGGAATATGATGTACGTACCTCTTGCCATTGCTCCGATAGCGTTGGATCCTAATCTCAACTAATCATCTATACACACCAGAATACTTCCGCACACATTGCATCAAACTTGTATTACTGTAACCTTAATTATACTCGATTCAATTATCTGCAACTTGATTATATCTATTCACTCACTTCCAAAGTTAACTTAGTTTTCGTCACATTCCATTTGATTGAGCAAAAAATGAGAACTTAAATATAAAATCAGAAGGAAACCCGAAATGTTAGTTGAAGAGAAAAAATATAAGAATATAGCTAATGTTTCAATGTATTATTATCTTTGCTAATTAACATCACAATACTTTCTTTCCTTTCTATTGAAACAATATCGTGTACAGTCTACCACAGTGAATTTCATCAAAATTCTATCCATGTATAGATAAACTAGCTTTCGAAATGAAATATTATAAATGTTCAATAGCATTCTCATTTTTGCTATTATTGAGGATATATTATCGAAGTAGCTAACTGAAGTTTTTTAAATAATACAGTTATCAAGAAGGATAGCATCGAACCATGGCGATATGTTTGCAAAGTTGTGATTTAAAAGATACAACAGAAGTTACAAGTAACCAAATGACAAACATCATAGAACTGACTTCAGTTGTTCATTTTATATATAGTTTTAAAACTTTTAATGTATTTTTCTTAAAATCTTTAATGATAGTTAAGACGATAATTTTCTGATGAGGAGCTTATAGAAGACAATACAAAATGGAAAAGATAGGGGAATGTACGGGATTTCAAATAAATTCTTATTAATTGATATTATTGATATGCAATTAAGGAACTAAAATATAATACAATGTTATTTAATTAGTTCCATTTCATTTTATTTGAATCAGCGTCTCACCAATTAACGAGATTGAATTAATCATCAAAATATTCGCAATATTCTACCAATTTGTGCAGAAATGCAACTGATTACGAAAAAAGACAATACGGATTGATTAATTTTGTGATCGTATTTCATCTTCTGATTTCTTTTCTCGATAAAAAGATCCATAGTAATTGCTTAACGATTGGTCATTACGATAAATAAGTAATAAGGTATAACAAGAGATATGATCATAATTAATGAATAATGATTAGAGTGAGAAGATAAAATCTCGCATCCAGATGTCTGAATTTCATTGCTTTTGCTTTGTATAATATGCAGCAGAATCATAATTTTTTTTTGGTGCATATGCTTTCGCGCACATGTCCTTAACTAAAATACATTTAAGTTACATTTCTCCTCTATAAATTAGATTATCGGTGGAGTTAAAATTATAATACTTGCATATTTTTTGAATTTTTTTTTCTTTCTATCAATGAATAATATTCACTTATTTTTTTTATCTGTATTCTACATCGTTAAAAATTATTAATGCATGTAGTAAATTGTGGAAATAGTTCTTTTTCATTTAATTGAACTAGTACGTAGAGAAATAAATTTGTTTAAATCGGGATTTCCCTAATAGTTATAAATATTCTGTACAGCCATTACATTCATCAAAGAAAAAATTATCAATATTTTTCACAAGTAATTTATTTTTGAACAATGGTCACTCAACATGTAAATAATTTTCTGAAAACACGGCCCTTATTTACCCTTCAAATTTATGTATAATCAGAAATGACTATTACCATCATTTATAATTTGAAATTTGAGAGGTTATATCTACTTTTCTTGTCATCGTCAAAGGAAGAGATAATTACGCAAGATGAATAATTAATGATGATTCATCTATTTTCAAATCTGCGGGGAAGTTCACAGTAGCTTCGGGAATTTTTCTCGTATGACGTACAAAATATTTGAACTTAGGAAGAGATTATGAATAATTCTAAAATAATAGAGAAAGAAAAGAACTTTATATGTGCCGGATAATATTTTATTTATATAAATCGATGGCAAATATTTTATTTTGATGTTAAACAGAAGAATGCTTAGAATTAATTAATATTTTTATGAGGCCACGCATTAACAATGTCTGTAGCTTAATAATGTTGAATTAGTTTCATGTAGTTAAATATAGTTATATTACAATGGGTTATGTCAAAGCTTAATCCTCTTCTAGGAATATATTTCTATCGAAAAATTCATTTTAATCCATACACATATAGTTGCTTTCAAAATTATAACGTTGTCGCCGAGACCAGACAAAATACATATTTACACTCTAAAAATAAAAGTTTAAAATTATCACTCTCATAAAACTCTATATTTGATGTGTTCTTACATCCGAAAGTACACTGTTGATCAATATGACTAAAATGGAAAGTGCACTCTATAATACCTTAACTGGAAAATGAGAAATAAATCCAAACGAAACCCATCACTAACTTCATAGAATCTTCAGCATATATATATATAAGTTGATTTCTTTATTTTTGTTAAATCAATGAATAAAGTTTGGTTGTTAAAGAAGACATTGTGTTATCGCGCCATATTAGAAGTTTTGTTAACATCAAATTGCTTGCTGGAGGTAAAAGTTTTATAGCTAAAAAAGTTTAAAAAAATCTTAATTAATGTGCATGGATAATTATGGATTATTTTTAATGGATTACGTTTATTTACTATAGTTTAAATGTATTTGTTCCACTTATATTTTTTTTTGGTTGAATTAATATTCGATTTGGGGATATTTACTTTCTTACGGTCCATACCATTAATAATAATGCAATTGTTGAAGTTGTTATAGATGGATTTTTCTAACTAGTTTAAACACACTAATCTTGATCCAAAATGTGAGAGAGTATTTAAATTACATTTTCTTCATTTTTGAATTTTTCTGAATTCATTTCTCTTGAACCGCGCTTTGGAATTCTTGGTAAAGTTATGTTTATTTAACTTGGTTGTAATATTTTTGGTTCTATTTTTGTTTTGAACTAAAATAATAATGTTTAATTTTATTTTTGAATTTCTTTTATTTTGTATTTATGTAATTTGATGACTTTTTTACATTATAGTACTTTGTATCATTTAAATTCTGATAATATTTTAACTTGGACTTTGGTTATTTGGATTTTTTACTAATTGATTTTAATTCATTTTTCAAAATTTGCAATTTAATAGCTCTAACAGTTTCATTTTCATATTGATTTTTTTATTAGTTTTAATTGTAATTTATTATAATTTTTATATACATGCGGAGAATCGTATCTAATTAACATTAATATATATA